>VYZM01022209.1:61090-81016 GCA_013398915.1 Dromas ardeola | reverse complement strand
CCCGATGATGTAATTGCAAAGAATAAAAAACAAAACAAAAATGCTTGAATGCAGATGTTGACTATTTTCTGAATCTTCAGAACTTTCTCACATGCCTTGGGAAAAACAGGTGCTGTTAGACGTGGTGTGTGCTTCTGAGCGCTTAAGGGAAGTCATATGTGCTTTCCTCTCTAAAGAAGATTTCCCTTTCTCCCCCTCAAATGGTAACATATTAGCATAATGTCATGAAATATTTCTGATACATTTCAGTACCAGTTTAAAAAATAAAACCAACAGCTTTAAATTATTAGTCTAATTTTTTTTTTAATGAATATGTAAGACAGAATTAGTAGATCTAAAAATCTAAATTGCTTGTCTATACAGGTGTTTATTACAGGTTTCACCAACTCCAGAGAACTTATTCTAGAATGAGGTAACTGCTGGGACCCAGGTGACTTCACTTCTATGTCATGAAATGGCTGTTAGATTGCATGTCTGCAGACAGACAAGGTTGGTCTGCCCCTCGCACCAAGAAACATCAGCGCTTTCACAGCCTCATCTCTAGAATGAATCACTTCCAGGTTAGCCAAAGGCAGACCAGGGAATAAATACCATTAAAATAAAAACAAAATACCCAACCCAAGATATTTACAATGCTGCCCAACAGACCACCAGTAATGGAAAAACTGCACAGAAGTCTGTAGGAAAAGAAGATTGAAAATGCAGCAGTGCCAGCAGGAAACACCAAAGTAGCCCTGGAGCCAGAAAGACTGGGTAACACAGGGAGGTTTGTGCTCCGTGGGAAAAAACGTAATACAGATTTGGGTGGTGGTGGTGTTGATTTTTGATCAGTGGACACTTTTCAAGCAATTAACATTTCAAAAATCATCTCTATATCCTGCCTTATTTTCCAGGGGGTGCTGTTGAAAGCAGTACCATTTAATGCAGCGCCAGATACATGCTCTCTTCCTAGAAGGGCATCAGCCAGACTGCAGTAGTGTGTTGTTATACTAAGGCAGTCCTTTCCCTCTCATATAAATAGAAGAGCACAAAAAGGGGTGACTCAAGACTAAAACAAGCCACCAAATTATCACGTTGGACAAAGCCACTGAAGTGCATTTTAGGTGTGATCATACTGGTAGTCATTTTGGAATGGTACTTTCCTTCTCACTGGCGTTATTGTTTGGAGGGTGTGGTTGTTTTGGTTTTGCTTGTTTCTGTTACTCCTACAGCAACTGTGAGCATTTCATATTTGTGTGAGAAATCCACATTTGGACTGCAATTTTTCAGGTGGCAAGCTGTCACGTTGAGCCCCACGTGTGATTGCTTTCAGTCGAGATGACTCTTTTTGAAGTTCTGTTACACATCTGGTTTCATGATCTCTCTATTCTTATCACAGGAGATATACAACATTATAAATCATTTTTAACAGAGAAAGAGATTTTAGGGTATTCCAGTTAACCAGCACCAATTAAAAAGAAAAGACTCAAGTTATTATTGTACATGACAATTCCTTTCCTTTTCTCTCCATTACCTGAAAACTTATGGAACAGTCTTCCCTTTTTAAATAAAGTATCACTATGAAATATTTATCTCTTTTTTGGTAGTATTAAGTTTTCTTTCTTGTGAAATAAACAGGAAATGAAGGACTGCTTCAAAATAGATATCCATAACTCCATACTTTGAATTAGTTACAGTATTTATAACCAAAGACACAAATATAAAACTGCATCCAACTCTTGTTACCTTCTATAAACAAACACTGTTACAAAAATACCGCATGAACTTTTGGTCACTTAACAAGCAGAATTTAAGAAGAAAATGACATAACCTTTCAAAACAGTGTTACAAGAAACTGTGAAATTCAAAATAATACCACAAGACAACAGTGGATATGTTTCATGCATGCTGACTATGTTTCCACTCACAAGTCCACACAAAACATCCATCTTGTCAAGATGATTGATTTCTTGATGCCAGATTAGCATTTGTGGTGAAAGAAAGGACAAGTCCCTAAGAGGTCAGAACGAAGGATATTTCATGCCTAGATAAACTAGCTAAAGCATCACAAAAATTTGCAAAGGATAACCTCAAAAAAATCATATCTCTATATGATACCTTGGGCACAAGCTGTGATTCATTTTTGTCTGCAAACAGTACTTGTCAAAGCTATCTCATTTAACAAAGAGGGTCATCGCCCAAATTAGGCATAAACACATATATACAAAGTAGCGGTTATACCCTTAATTAAGAAGTAGCCATGACTGGATCAAAATGAATTACATCATCACTATAAAACTGTTAGAGGAGAACATTAATTTTAGCACAGTTCTCTGTAAAGACTGTCTTCCACTAATTTCCCAACTCATAGGGATCAATGAAACTGAAATACTGGTATATGATGATCCATTTTTCAGATTATTTTCTGCATTTCTGAATATCGCAGCAAGAGAACACAGAAGACCTATTGAAAAGGGACAATTTTGCTATATAGTCTTACACAATTAAGAATAGGATTTAAGTATTTCTTTATGGGACTGGTTCTGAGAAAAGACTTGAGAGTTACAGGATACCCCAAAGAGAAGCACACATTTGACTTCGCAGTGTTGGAAAGGGGAGGATGGGAAAGGGTGTAAGTTTCTGATTGCACTCGTTTGCTTAAAATTTTGTGAGTGCCAACATGACAATTCCCTGCAACAGAGCTTATGATGTTGCTTAAGCAACATCTTCTAAGACAACCACTGCATTATATAGATCAAACAAACTTCTTACCTGTGACTTCCATCCAGATTTGATTTGTGGATGAAATTCAGTTTAGCATCTGCCCAATAAAGTTTCTGTTCCTCATAATCCAACGTCAGTCCATTTGGCCAATATATGTCCGTGTTGACTATAATGGAGCGGCTTGAACCATCCATCCCTGCACGTTCTATCTTTGGCACTTCTCCCCAGTCTGTCCAATACATGAACCTATAATTATTTTTAAAATAGAAAAGACAAAAGAAGAAAGCAATCACGTATAAATCTACAACTGGAACACTGGATACAACTTTCAGTAAAGGCAAAGGCGCTCTCTGTTCTGCAGAGGCAGTGTCTGTGAAGCTCTGTTTATTAAGTAAGGTACGCACGTCCTGTGAAATACAACAGAACAAAGTTACTTTACAAAAAGCTAAAGAAAAACAACGCAAGAAAACCCCACAGAACTATGTCACCTTATACTTCCATATGTTTCTTTCTTTCCTGGGTCAAGTGAGAAAGTCGGAGTTATCCAACTGATCTTGACAATAACCTCAGAATTCAACATTAAACAGCGAACACAGATATTACAGACTATCATAAAAGTACAACAACCTCTTTAACATAGGCCAGAGCCTTGGAGGAAACAGAAAAAGGAGGTGTGTGGCCTTGTAGTGGACATAGCAGTTGCATGCGAGGCAGTGAAGTGGATTTGATGGAAGACCAATTCATGTCCTTTTTTTCCAAGAGAAATTCAGAGACAGGCAGCTAAGTCAACATGTTCAGAAGCACAGTTTGCACCCAGTGACCAGGCAAGACACTTCATAAAGTCTTTTAAAACTGGGGAAGCAAGTAAGTTTTAAAACGTGTTAGCATATACTGGCACATGTTTAAACATTATTTAGCAAGTAGTGAGGGGAGGGAAGCTACCTAGTTGCATTTAAGACTGAGGTGAAGGAAGGGAAACCACTTTTTTATGGCTGGAGACTAGTGGGGGGTAAGAATATTTGTCCTTTCTCTGCAGGTGGTAAAAAATGTATTTACTTTTGTGGGTTGTTAACAGAATGCATAACTAAACAGTAGTAACATATAACATTAACAGATCAGACAAAGTGTATCCCTGGCGCTTGCTCTGTTTTGTTGTTGCAGCTGGAACAGACAAGACTATTACTGTCCTAAATTGCTTCTCATAACCTCATGACATCTGCCAGCATACCTGCTCCTATCTGTGCTCCCTAACCTGGCTCAGTCAAAACAATCCAGATTAGGAAAGATCTGAAGCCTTTAAACTAACCCAGATCACCACACAACCACAATATGTCACTATATGGTGCCCACATGTGAAGAGGCCTGGCCACCCATCCTTTAAGGAAAAACAAATGTGCAACACATTTAAGAAACATTTGCAGATGAAGTTATTCTTGGCAAGGAATTATTTTTTTTATTTTAAAAAGTCAGGAAATTCCATGTCATATTTTCCCCCTTAATTCATGTCTACAGCATGTTTGTTTTAATGCACAGCTATATCTGTGGACAGAAATGCAGCTGATTAACACAAATATTGCCGTATTCAGTCCCAAGTGAGTCATTCTTTATGGAGCAACGTGCCTGTCTTAAACACAGAGCACAAATATCTGAAAAGAACATGTGAGATTTCTGTAGGCATGAATGATTGCTACAGAGAAACTGGTTTTCCATCAGGAAAAAGAAAAAAAAAATAATTTTCAGATAGGTAGCACAGTAGCGAGTCACCTGGTCAAGCTAAGCAATAAGAGAACTGTATACTCAAGAGAAGTTTAAAAAAAGTCCGGCAGCATTTCACCAGCAAGCACATGTGAGAAAGAAGTGAGAAAAATACAGATTTATAAAAACTTCTTTAAAAAGACCCTTCTTTGCCCCAGCTGTCAAGTCCTAGCCTTCCAAATAGTTCTTCAAGGTTAATAGGTTCCAAGGCCCTGGCCACCCTGCTAGACTGATTTTTCAGTCTGAAACAGCTCATTAGCTGGTGTACAGCCTCATCTTCTTCCCCATCTCCCTCTCACCTCTCATGCACGCTGCAATTACTCAAGCAAAAACAGGTAAGGGAAGTTTGATAACAAAGAAGAGCCCTCCCGGACTTCACAAAACCAGCCCTATTTCATTTGTCAGAGCAGCACACATGCACACAGTGCTGGCTTTAAGATTCAGTAATGTTTCCAATCAGCTCCAATGACCTCTGCTCAGTTTCTCCAATGTGTTTCAGGTTTTTTTCCCCCCGCTATTTCCTGTTTGTTTTCCTCCACCTTGCTTGAAAGCCTACAGGTTTTAATGTCTCCATTAAAACTCTTTGGAACCAGCCATGCTCCAGCGGATGGCATCAAGGGCTGTGCTTCACTTGGGAAGCCAGGCTTTTCATCACTGCAGAAGCAATGCAGGTTATAGCTTGATGACCATTCTTCCAGTAACAGTAGCTTTTAAACAACTTCTTGCAGATATCTTTGTTTCCAGTACAAGGCTTACACGGCCATGGAGAAAACTGGATTCAAGGAACAGGTCTGGGCTAAAAATCAGTCATCAGTCTGAATGCATTCCAGCACACAGCTCCATGAACACTTCCACTTGCACACAGGGCAGCCTCAACCAGCACAGGGGCCAACTGCAGTCACTTTCTTGCTCAGAAAATGCACTTAGGCCCTTTTCCGCAGCAGCTGAGCAAGGATGGGGTATAGGCACCGGTTATGGAAGCAGGAGGGCATGGGAAGAATGGTGTAAAACAGCTGGAAGAAACACTCCTGTTGTAACCATACTTTAAGTTAACTGCAACTGCTGCAAGGTCAGGGTGACCTGGCTAGAACCAAGGGAGGCTGGGGGGGGACAGACGGACACACAGACACGACTATAAATTCCCATTACTGCAGAGATCTCTCTACAAATTTTTCTACGGAGATCTCAGATCCCTCTTCCAGGTAATAACAAACTGTTCACATATGTGTGCTGGTTCCTCCTTTCTGGAAGGTTTACAGATACTTGTTTCATTATATAATGGTTGATAAGTAATCCATACGGAGACCATACAGAAAGGAAGATGTTACGACATACATACTTACTGAACGATGATAAGCCAGTCATACAGACAAGGTAAGGGTCATTCTCCCTCCTCTCCAACCTCTTCAAACATGTTTAATTATTTCAATTTTTTTTTAATAAATAACCAGCTACCAGCAAAGCCCACAGGATAGAGCAAAATATTATCTGTAAAGTAATGTCTTGTGCTAGATTATGACATTCAGGTATCACCAGAAGACTACTGTTCCATTTGCCTCTCTTCTTACCTAGTTATACCTTGCAATAAAATGTAAATCCAGCAATCAAGATTTTAATTCTAGCCCAGAAAAGCAGAAAATAAACATTTAAAATTAAAATCTATACTACCCTTTGAATTTTAAGGAAAAAAAAAATCCATACGGATGTAGCATGTTTACTGTACAGGCACAGAACTGGTCTCCATGCTGGGCAATCACAAATCCCTAAGATCCAGAGGGCAATCAATATACAGACACGCTGCAACTGACTTCAGCAAGCCCACTTGGGTCCAGAAACAGGAATGCTTTCTCATGCTTCTTAACTTTGGCTGACAGCACTGTTATTCCAGGCAGCTCCAGCACCAGGACAGGCTGGTACTAGAGCTCTGGACCCATCCAGCTACTGCCCCCTTGCTGAAGGTCACCCCTACCAGGGAGCTGTGAGCCCAGACCTCCCTGCTGTACTTTACATAGCAGCCGCTTCTTCCAAACTCAGCTTTGCAAGGAGTTTAAAACTAGTATGGACAAGCTGTAGTGCAGCAACGCAATCAAATGTAAAAACTGCAAAACTGAATAAAGGTACCCTGTGCCCAGGGATTTTTAAACATACATGGTATACTCTTACATAACGGGAGTACCAGACTTAGCAGGAAGACCTTTTATTTAGTATCAAATCAACCCGTATACAGTCAAATCTCTTTTCAACCTAGTAAGAAATAATGTCACACCTGATTGAAAGTGATCCCATTAATCTAGTCTTCTTTTTCCTATTTAAATAATTAACCACCATATGTTTTAAAACTCTGGTTTTAATCAAATAACCTTAACATCTTGAACTGCTTCACTATTTTTCACCTGTTGTATTTTCTCCATACTGTTAAATGCCATGCTTGTCAGACTTTACTAGCAGACTCTGGAAATGGCTGTGAGCTGTTACAAAAATCTAACAGAACACCACCAAAGTGTATTTCTATTCATCTAGGCTTGTAATTTTAATATTAGGTACTCATGTCAGGAAATGATACAGCACCTTCCCCCTTTAAGGAATTAAGGCACATCAAGTATTTGAAATACACTTGCAGAAAAGAAAGCGGCTCTTAGCTGGTATTTTGATTGACCATGGCCCAGAATGTTGGTTTATCTTATAAGTTATACCATCTATAAAAATTACGAACACATAGAGGAAGAGCTTTGATGATTTTTCCCTATAAAATATTTTCTATGCATCTTTAGAGAAAATATTTTTTTAGTTTTTGCATCTCAGGTAGGTGAACCAAGGCAATAAATCTTCCTCTTAAAAGGCATGAGAAATCACCATGCATTGTACAGCTGTACCTCCACAGTTTTGCTTTGCCCCAGATTAAAAGATTTTGCTAGGGGGGGGGGGAGGGGGAAGGGAGGAAACAGTGTTTCATGGTTCCATTCTGTGAGATGAACAAATATAATAAATAACAGAGCTTCTTTTCTAAAAAGCTTATAAAGTCTAGGCACACTGATGGCAGAATATCACACATACATAGAAAAAAGCTTGCAGAGTACAAATGCCAAGATTAAATGCTGTAATTTAGCAGTGATTTCCAACAGTATGCACAGAGGGAGAGAAATTCATTGCCAGCACCCATCAGCTTTGCAACTTTCTGATCCGCACCGCTCCCCAACACTGATGCTGATCCTTTCAGCCCTACTATCCCGCACGAAACTAGGCTCCTGCTAGGAGCGTCATTAAAACACCAGCCCCCATCGAGATGCATGCAACTGTTTCACTCATTGAACAGAGATACCCCACACGACACTTAGCTGATTTTAAGGCAGTTAATTGGGACACCTTACAGGGCAGGCAAACATTTACCTTCCTGAACATTATTCAGTGGGAAGAGCAGCTGCTTAATTGGGACAGCCAATTATTTGGTGAGGCCCTTCACAGTGAATGCTCCAACTTTGCAATTATGCTCCTTTCAGCCCCTAAGAACCTCTGAGCTCTACAGGAACCCAAACAGCCGCCAAACTTCACAGCCTACAAAGGTTTCAGAAGTGCAGCAACCCCTGTGGAGCTCATCAGCTCTGCAGTGGTCCTCGTGAAACACAGCCTGCTCCAGCTCCAGGCACTAGCAGGACTGGTACTCATCTAACGAAGAAATACCAAGTTAAATGATAGGTGCTGGAGTAGTTCAGGAAAATTACACACAATAAGTATGTGTTTGGCTATCGAAAATAGCTCTTGACTTAAGAAGAAATGTTCGCAGCCCTTCAGGAGTTTAAGAAAAGACATTTGAGTCAAGTGAACCTTCAGGTATCCTTAGCAGAAACTTCTTGAGGCGGATTGACAGAGGGATGGAAACTGCAGTCCAGAAGGACATAAGTATCGAATGAAACAGAAAATGGATTTCCAAATCAGGGGACTAAAAGTACTACAGGAAGGTTTTAGTACAAAGTTTCTCAACTGATTGCAAAATTCAGGAAATATTTTCCATCCTCCAAGAGAAGCAAGAAACGCACATAGCAAATTAAGTATGGAGATAATACTTTATAAGAGAGAGGAAAAAAAATCCCTTTGGAATACAACGAAGATAAACGCGAGACAAAAGATGTTCTTAGCTAGCTGAGAGCTGTACTCTTTTACAATAGCTTGTCTCTGTGAATGTGGACATTAGTTGAATATAATTTTCACAGTTGCTCTACAATAACTTACTATGTTACCATTCAATGCACTCAAGACTATTTTTTGTGCAAATTAACTTACCCTATGCAGCTTTTCAGCTGCCTCTACAACATCCCTTTTGCATATACTAAGAGCGGCTATGTGGGGAATGGGTGGGAAGTAAGTAGTAAACTATTAACATCCTAACACACTGAATTTCCTTGCCTCAAACTTACTGGTTTTAGGAGCCCAGAGGCTCCCAATTAGGCACAGCTGGCTCAGAACCACCTGTCTTAAGCATTGCTACATACACCGGACAAAGACAATCCAAGATTTTTTTCACTGAAAATCAAGCCTTTTTTAATTATACTCTCCTCAAAAGCATCAGTGGGCCTAGCAAACGACCGAACAACCCAGATGTGTTTGACAAGCAAGCACCAGTGGACCAAGTACCACTTTTTTAACTCCCCCCACCCCATCCCCTGCATCCTAGTGAAGGCTGGAAGCCTGGAAGAACTCCACAGGTGCTTGCACCTCAGCTATTCCATTTCACAGCCCAGATTGGCAGCACTCAGACCATCAAAACTAGACATGAGTCTCTCCAGTGACTTTAACACAACAACCTGTAACAGAGACATCTTGTTGTGGCACCGCTGCTAACAAAGCAGTAACCTTGTGCAGAAACAGAGGTTAGTAACAATGAGCTACTGCGGTCTCCATAGCCTATCTGGCAGGGATGCTAAAAGACTCGACTGACAAGAAGGGGAAATCAACATGCAAAATTACACATCTATGTATGTCTACCATACGCTAGAAAGGTCTACTGGAACACATATTTTATAAGGCATACAAATATTTTTCTCAGTGTACTCTGTACTGGTTCTCTCAAAAGGAATAAGCCATCCTGGTGATAGTACTTTTATGCAAATTACTGAATTTCTCCTAGGGCATCAGGGAGTATACCAATTAGGCAAAGACCCGCCTGTAACCAGTATGGCAATATAAGGATTTCCACTTTAGAGCTGGCTTTAGTCTCCTATTAAGACCTTATCTAGCAGGAGAAAGAAAATCATCACCAGACCTTCCATTTTCTTGAAGTTTATTTCTAAAATAAGGCATAAATGCAAACATTCCCATTTTGGAAAGAAGAAAACCTGTGATGAAGTGATGAGAAGCTGATGCTTTGTTTCTAGCTCGGTATCAACAACACAGTATAAAACCAGAATGAGATTCTGGAGATGTTTTTCACAAGACCTGAAAATAGTACCTGAAGCAAAAACCCTGAAAGTCATTCATAAGAAATCAATGTGGAAGCACAAAGTTACATGATATTCTCCATTTCATAAACAGAAACAAACAACTCGGCACACAAAAGTATCTCTCAGCTATCACGCTGTATATTTTCAGGTATTCTAGTTTAAAGAATAGGCTGGGCAATCTGACAAGAAAAAACACAGATGAGAGATTGTTTTTCATTTTTACCCAGATGTTTCTGAGAGTCCGTGGGAAGGAAGATTTGACTTAACTATCAAACATACGCTGATGCACTGCAGAGTCACATGCATATGGTTGTCCTTTCGGTCACAGGAAGGACCGAGGACCTTCCGAAGGACCGAGGAAAAAGAGAAAGAGGTTCATTAAAAAACAAGAAGCAGCTATTTTTGCTGAACGCTCAACAAAGGCAGAATTTCAATTGTTTGAGCAGGTGGAAAGGTCTGTTGCTCCTTGAACTTGTAAATTAACCTTTCCTATCTCCAGACAGAAAAGGTCTAACATGCCTTCCACTGTTACAAAACAGAAGCCATTTTATGGTTTCTCCTAGAGCACACAGGAAATATCAAGCTTGTCAGAACTTAGGAGCATTTAAAAACAATATTGCAACAATTTTCCCAGTTTAATCCAAATAAATATAGAAAGAAACAATTTCCCCTCTCTGTTACCTATTTAACACCATCCCTAGACCCTAGCTGACTGCAAAATGGAAGGAAGATACAGATGTGCTTTGGAAGGCCTCGGCCAGCTCTTTGCAAAGGAATCACTCCCAATGTAATACGCCAGACCCTGCGAAATTCAGACAGCCTTTTAGCAGCAGGTAAACCAAGAGAAAACTAAAGCGTTAAGTTAATGTAACAGGAGATGGACAAATTAACAAAAGGGAAATTCTTGCCTTCCAACCTACCTTGGTTCTTCAACTACAACAAGAAAATAGCAGAGGAAAGCAAACCAGCTGACAGTTTTGACAGACTTCTAAAAAAATCAAACACATAAACAAAAAAACCCAAACAACTGTGTCAAAGTCTCTTGAGAGGCCAGGAAAGAAACTGAGCCAGGACTGCGTGTTGCCACTGGGTAGCTCTTCAGGGCTGAGGAGTCTCAGGGAGGTCTGCCCTGGCAGTGCCTGGAGCTGTGGTTCCTCGGCATTGCCCCAGAGGAGCCCGTGCACACTGATACACCCATTTCAAACAGCTCTTCAAGATCCTATTAAAAGAGAACGCTGAAAACAACTATAAGAGACTATTTCGCTACATTAAAACTACAAACGGTCGAGAGCAGTGAGAAAACAGTGGGATCACTGCTCACCATTTTTCCCAGATAAAATTTAAGTTTTTTTGTGCAATGAAAAAGAATCTGTTTCTTTACAGGGACTTGCACTAAAAATACAAACATTTGCACTGTAAATATTTAGTTTGTAAGTAAGAATTTAGAATTCGGTAATTTCAAAGAGGGTTGGGCTGAAACTAGACAAGTCAGCTGCTACCATGAATTTTTCACTCCCTGCTTTGACACACAAGAATCCTTTCAGTAGAGTCATAATCAAACTTGTTTCTTATCTTTCAATAAAAAACTGGGAGAATTCTTCTCCTTATCTCCCTATACATCCTGAACACAGGAAGCAGAGAAAGATTTTCCCTATACTTGTATCTTAAAGTGAAGCCCTAGGAACACACCCACTTCTCCATTGACAGGAAAGCCCAGTCATACATACCCACCACATCACCCAGTGCACGAGGGAGAAATCTGCCATTTGGCATTCTGGGCTGTTTCTTACAAGCAAAAATCTAGTCATCCCATTGTACAACGCTGTGCAAAATTTTAAGTTATGAACTGCACACAGGGTACTACAGAGACATATCAACTATACTCACATTAAACAGAATTTGCTGGTATAACTATCCTAGCAATCCTTAATGCAGATGCAGCTTACAACAGTAAAATTTTTTATCTAAAACCTACTCACTTAAATTTGTCCTCTGTTTTACTGGATTAAGTCGGGGCCCAATCAATTCCCTGAAGCAGCTCACGATACTATCAAGTGGGTACCTGTGCTAAAACATGAGCAGGCAAGCCAGCACTGCCAGGAACAAAAGGAGAAAAGGGATTAAATTAGCTGGAAGAAATATCAGGGAGATGCCCTGTCTTCCATCAATTGAAACTGGGGAACAGCATGTTCACTATCATGAGATCCTTCTGCAATTTTTCCTCAGTGAGATTTTCTTTTTTTTATATCATTCCAAGTAAGTCTTTCATCAGTAAAACATCCCCTTGTTATTCATCCCTCTCTCAGTACACTATTACCAACTGGATCATTTTTATGTTCTTGATTCCTGACTGCTACAAGAGTGAACTCCTAATGAACTTTAATGCTCTAGCAAACCAAGCTGGCTCTTACCCTTCATATCACATTTCAAGCATTCTGCTAATTCTTTTTTCATAGTTTCCATCCTATTGTTTGGTATGTAAACCAGGCTTACTTATATGTAACCATCATTCCTTAGGATTATTTTTCTTTCATTAAATGAATTCATAATGTCATTTAGGATTTCAGTACTTTTTTAGTTCAGTTCCTGTCCTTGTGATTTGTTTATCAGTTTGTTGATATGGAAACCAACCTGATGCCCTCAGTCAGGAACACGCAGGCAAGCAATTCATTCATTTCAGCTTTTCTGAAATGGCTTCATTTGCCTTGACTGTTGGTTGGTGGTTTTTTTCCTTCTATACTTTGATCATCCACTAGACTCACTAAATCACTTATTCTCCTGTAAGAAAGCAGCATGCACCAATTAGTCTTTTCATACTAGAAAATTACCAAAAATAAGGCCTGATTTTTAACCCATCAAAAGATACATGATGTTCACTACAAAATAAACAAAAAAAAAAAAAAGGAAAGAAGAGAGATTGCTCTATGGAGGGTAAAAAGAGTAGAAATAAAGGGGCATAGTGTAATTAATGCATAACAAGACAGACTACGTTACACTGGAGATCTGGGTAGAGCCATAATTCTGGAGATAAAAACCTAGGTGGTCTTGGCTTTTACTGAGAAGGAGGAATGTTTTCACAGAGAATTTAGAAAAGCCCACTAAATGCAAACTGAATACCGGCCAAAGGCTTCACACTCAGATGAAACAAATATCCCTTCATTTTTATATTGAAAATATTATTGTAAAATAACTGAGATGCCTGAGACTTCACTCAATCTTTTTCCAGGTTAGAATTTGCAGTAAAGGAAGTAAGACCGCTTTTACTTTTCCATTCCTAGTTTAAACAGCTCAATATCAAGTACTCAAATTCAATTTTTATGGAAAAAGTGGCTATGCATTCTATAGCAACTACACTGTTAGTATTTATGCACCTGGAATTCTGAAGTTAACAATCAATTAAAACAGCTTTAAATCCAAGTCATTAGCATTTCTCCCTACAAGCTTCTTGCAGGTCATTCACCTGCTCTTCTGCTAAAAGCCAATATTAACCATGCACACTGCATACAAATCACTTCTGGCAAAGAGATGCATTGAAAGGGGGGGGGAAAAAAAGCTCTCAAATCCTCCCCCAAGGACAGGCCTCACTCAGAAGACGCTTTCTAACAAGGCACAAAGAAAACGCTCACCAAACTATTACACTACTGGGGGGGAAACCCAACTATGCTTCCAATCACTCAAAAGTGTAAATTTAAAACTTTCGGCTCAACCCTGAATTGCTCACAAGCAAAAAAAGAAAAAAATAAAAAAGAGTGCTAATAATTTGCCACCAGCCTGCAGAGTTTAAAATAATTACACCAGATGTCATTAAAAAAATATAGAGGCTGTGTACAAACAAGTAGCTCCTCCCTGTTTTGACTACAGCATCCAGAAGAAGATAAACAGAATATAAAAAAAAAAAAAGAAAAAAAGAAAAAAGCATCACATTTTGAACAGTTTACCTAGACAAAACCACAAGTTTTGAAACTCAGCTGGTCCTTGGGAAAGGGAGTGGGAAATGGGTACTGCAGAAATGATGCCAGGATATACTGATAAACATCTTGGGAAAGGGAAAGCTACATTTATTTAGGAACAATGCGAGGAACTACTGCTTATACAAACAGCCTCTAGAAATTTGTACATCTTATTTAAAAAACAAAGATTTTGAAAATCAGCAAAAAACCAGTTTTCTTAGTGTGAAACTCTTGATGTTCACAAAAGCAGAAAATAAGATTCCAGCAATATTTTGCTTTTTGAAATAATATTGCTTTCCTGACCAATAAACACTATACTGATAAAACTGATCCGTCTGTTTTCAGGTGCTTTTGCCAGAGACCCAACACCTCAGGGCTGCCACTTTTCCACCTCTCCTGCATCAACGCAGAAGGCGGAGAGTTAAGCCACTAATGCAGCAGGGACCAACAACTCCCCTCCTTACACCTACTGGCTGGCTATCTTCCTCTGCACTAACAGATGTACTTCAGGCCCTCTCCAAAGAATACGTGTCTCTCTCTTCCCTTATATCTCACACACACAGAGCCTACAAGCACCTCAAGCAAGCCAGCTATTGCCAGCCCAGGCAGAAGATTAGCACCCTTCAGTTCAGAGGACATACCACATGGCCTAGGTTTTGTGATGCATGGAGGATCGTCTTGTGCTGTGCCAATCCAAGGGAGTGAAGGTAGCGCAAGCAGGGCCCGTTTGCTCTTTTTCCATTCAAAAACCCTCCAGAGAGGTGACAAAGAGGTGTCAGTGACAAGACAACAGGAGAAAAATGTAGATACATGCAGAAGTCCCAAGTATAGTGCTGATACTGAAGGAGCCCACCTAGCCAAATCCTATTAGCTTCCGTTTTCAAAATTAGGCGTTTTACTTAGGGTTTACCTCTGATTCCAAAAAACTAGCCAAAGCCAACATTACGTGGCACAGTTCTGAAGAATGCAACACTAGAGGGTTTACACAGCGAGAAGCTTTTCGTCACAGAAAAACTCATACAACTGTTTTGGAGTATTTTAACAATGAAATCATTCTTTGCATTTAACTTGCAAAATCAGCTGTCATGGTAAACAAAACACTAACCACATATAAAGTAAATTATATAAATTTATGCTAATAAATGTAAAACAAGCATAAATGTAAAACATCTATTCAGACACAGATAGACATCTTTTCTAGATCTAAATATATTGTGAATTTATGGTCCAGTACTTTAAATACTCATGTTAGGTATGAGAGATCTTTCTAGCATACAACTGCATTATATTAGAAAGCTGGCAGTCTCTCTTATCCAGCTATAAAACACTCCCCAATTTTCCACGTAGGAATAGAAAATGGCAACTTTAAACGTGATTTAATCTGATACCGTATTTGTTGCTGTCTTTTCACTCACTACAGTTCATCTGTTAAAAATCTGCAGATAAAAAAAAGCACAGAGAAAATAAAGAGTTGGGAACACTAAACTTGGGCGTAGCAAAAGCCAACACGCATAGGATGGGAGATTTCATACTGCTCTGAACCAGTGGGAGAAATCTGCTTATTGAACCCAGGAGCACAGGAGGAGCTCAGGCACTAACCTTGCTTCAACAGGCAGCAAGAGAGAAGGGAAGTTTTAGAAGGGTCTCTTTTACTCCATTCCTTCCCTACCCTATGCTTTAACGCTTTTACAGGAGAAAAAAAAAACCAAACAAAAACATACACACACAAACAAAAAAACCCACCAAGTTACAGCTTGTTCAAAAAAAAAAAAATTAGTGCCTGCTACATTCATGATTTTAGTAATTTTGTGGATACTCAGCACAATGATGGCTAATTCATTTTACAAGCACAATATATACAGACCATAATTTACCCTTCAGAGCAGACAGTTAGAGACACAACCACTATCAGTCATTATCGAAGGGGAAGGGGAACGGTCAGTCTCCCACATTCAGCAGGATTTAAACCAGCTGAGCACATGAAAAGGCATTTCTGCTTGTCCATAGACACTTATTGTTGCAAATTGATTTTTAGTTTTGATTTTGCTCTAGGGCCAAACTTACTTTTTCATTTAAAAGCAATCTAACATATCCAAGCTAACTCGAGAATATTTGGAAGAATAATTTAAAACATGAGAACATCCAGAGGAAAAACTGAGAAGTTCAGGCCTGGAATGCTTAAAACACACAATGCCACAAAAGAACAAGTGATGCATGCGTTGATATATAGCCGGGAACTCCACTTCTATTACACCCTGAAGCTGCTGGCAGTTTTCTGTCTTTTAAACTTGGTGTTGCGACGTTCCCTTACCTTTATGTTCCTTTCATAATTCTTTGTTACCAGATTTGTTTTAACAGGGAGAAGCCCGCAGTCCTTTGTGCCATTTTGCCCCCAAAAATGCAGGAAAGGGCAACTGAATTTGTAAGTGAAGATCTATCAGATTGGATACTCAGCAAGCTAAGTGGTGAGCATGTTCTGCTCTGAGTTATAAATGTGCCACTGAAAACCTAACATACAGATTTTAAACAATACAAAACAAAATTAGACAGCAGACAATACCTGAGTTTTTATAGGAACTACTACATACATCTTGCAAGTGGAAACCATTGTACTAGAGGGGACACAAATACATGGTATGGATGAAGGACCTGTTCCCCCAACAGGTAATTTTCTAAATTCTCATCCATGGCCAACAAGTGAGTGAAAGCAAAAGTCGAGGCCACAGGAGAGGGGAAAAAAAAAAAATAAAATACAAGGTGACAAGGGAAGGGAGCGTGAGTACACAAGAAGTTTAGCTCCTTCCTCATGGTGGTGCCAGCCCTGGGTAAGCTTCACCCAGAACTAAACACAACCATGGTAGCAGTTACTGACACTGTGGAAGAAGTTTGCACTAGATACAAAAGCCTTAAGGGAGCAAAACCTCAGAGGAGTTCATGGGAATATGGAAACATTACGTGTAGTGAAGCACACGTGAAGAAAGGCTGGTGCCTGCTGATGATCTTGTCTCAGATCTAAACCCAACATGCTGAAGAAACACTACCAGCTGGGATATCCAGATATGGAGGAGGCTGAGACTTAAAGAGATAGTGCAGAATAACACTCAATATTGCCAAAATTACCTAAATAATTTTTATGAAAGAAGTCAGGAACGATGAAGAGAAATCTGTAGATTTGGTAGCAAATTCAAAAAGTTAAAAGTATCTTGATACAACCCCGCCAGCACAACTGCGCTTCAACAGCAAGCTACAGATAAGCAGAAGCAGCACCAACTTCATGATCAGCAATTCCAAATTAGTAATTAAATCCACACAAAAAATGCATTTATACTAAATTACTGACTAATAGGTAAATGCCAGTCGCATTTTGACCTGTAGTCTTTGCATTAGGCAAGATCAACTATTCTCCAATGTACAACTGTTAATTTCTAGGGATGAGAACGCAACACATGAGAGATACCAGTGTTTTCAGCTGCCACACTACTCTGTTCTTTCTGACCACTGACATACAACATGGTGGGTTTAAGTCCTTTTTTTACTACAGGAATTACTCTAGTGGTAAGACTGAAAGGATACAAATTGTCTGTCACATTTCTTGCCTCTCAAACTACACTTTAATTATTAGTGCTCTCCCACTGTTCTCACTACATTCCTGATACACCCAAAAGCAGAGGTTTGAGTTCTTGGTATTACACTGTTCTGGCATTACACTATTCCCGTCCACTGTTACTTAACTATATCTTCAGATAGGAGTTTCTCAAGCTGACAGAACACTGCATCTGTTCGCCATCAACTCAAGTCCGCCAAGCAATTGTGCATCACGAAAAACCTCTGAAGCAGGACAGCTAGTATCCTTTTTTTAAGAGGACAAAGCATTTCTACTCCAAAACTCTTCTAAGAGTCACAATTAGAATCTTAAGGGTGAAAAAGATTGGGGCTGAAAGATAGCTTCATTAATAGAGGCAGCACTGAGCACAACTGCTGACAGCTTGAGACTTGTGTCCAAGCCATGCATAATTTACAGGTTTTGCTGCATATGATTTCTGTCCCAAGGCAAAGTACGATTAATTCATCTAGGTTCTGGGTTTTCCTCTAAGCTTACATTTTCCATGGAAAGGCAGTAACACGCTCATACAACGCGACCCCTCCAAGTTTTGCATCAGCCATCACTCATAACAAAATATAAGAAAGTAAAATCCCAGATTGCGTATGCAGACATATGGATAATCTTTTCCCCAAGAGCTAAGTTTATGTACATCAGGGATGCACTCAAATCTAAAGTGCAACAATTTCTGAAAACTATCCAACTGTATGCACTTCAAAAAATTATATTTTACTTTAAATTTAATTTATTCCTTTCATATCAGGTCCAATTTAGCCTGTCCATTCTGTGGTCTGCTTCAGATAACAATACTTTCTTTTGTTATAAATCACAAAGAGTAATCCCTTCATGCTTGTTATCCAATTTTACCAAAGGCTTTTATCTACTTTATTGACAATTACTGTTTAACTGCTCTTCTCTGAACTGAATTTAACTGTAATAGAATGAATCTCCAGTTGTGTAAGTGACACAAAAAAAAAAATAGTTTGGGATTACCACTGAGGACAAAAATATGTTTGAAAAAGATGAAGAAATTAGAACAAGAGGACAGAGTTATTCTAATAGTACACGGAAGTAGTGGGAACAGTAAGACCTTCTCCCAAGTACGTAAGAAATAGACAGTGAATTTACTCAGGGGAGACTTAACTCTTCATAACCTTGCTCCTGTGGTTTTTTGTGGACTGCACTCTGAGCTGCCAGAATAAATTGGTTTTGCAAATCAGTAACAGTGAGGAGGCAGAGGACACAGACCAGGGAAGACTGATTCAATGGCACCTGACACTGACAGTTTGACAGAAACAGGCCAATTGCACAAAAGGAACAGCTAGACCAGAAGGATACATCTCCAGCTCTGGAGCCCCCAACATAAGAACAGGGACCTATTGGAGCGGGTCCAAAGGAGGGCCATGAAATTGATCAGAGGGCTGGAGTACCTCTCCTATGAAGACAGGCTGAGAGTGTCTGGGTTGTTCAGCCTGGACAAGAGAAGACTCCAGGAAGACCTTATAGCAGCCTTCCAGTACCTAAAGGGGGCCTACAGGAAGGATGGGGAGGGACTCTGTATCAGGGAGTGCAATGACAGGACGAGGGGTAATGGTTTCAAACTAAAAGAGGGGAGATTTAGATTAGATATTAGGAAGAAATTCTCTACTGTGAGGGTGGTGAGGCACTGGAACAGGTTGCCCAGAGAAGCTGTGGATGCCCCATCCCTGGAAGTGTTCAAGGCCAGGCTGGATGGGGCTTTGAGCAACCTGGTCTAGTGGGAGGTGTCCCTGCCCAGGGCAGGGGGGTTGGAACTAGGTGATCTTCAGGGTCCCTCCAACTCTACCCATTTTATGGATATACTCTGTTACTTGAAGGGAAAGAAATGCTTATTTACCTTAACCTAACTAAAAGTCCAAGAAAATAGGCACTGCAGCTTTTTCAGAGCATGGGGAAAGAAAATGGACTTATTGACAGCAGAAGGGCTAGCCCTAGCTGCCAAAAGCTTCTTCTAACCAACTCCCTTCCTACATCAATAACAATGCCAATCCCTAAGCCACAACTCATAAATTCATAAACTCATAAAGGGAGTGGGGGCCTTGAGATATTTTTTCTACCTCAAGTCTAATGTCTTCAGTATCAACTGAATGAGCTGACAAAACTACCTGAGAAAGGGCTTTTCCAGGCCAGCAAGAATTCATTCTGTAAATGAGTCTTTTTCTAGGATAGGAACTTGAGCCATATTCAATACCATGCTCTGTACTCAGGGAGCAAAGAAGATGAAGTTCCAAGTAATACATAAAATTACAGGGTTATACATATTGATGGCTTTATTATCGCCTTAAGATTTTCAGTACAAAAATCTTCTCTACTCAGAACTCTTCAGTGTTTCTATATGGTGGGCTGTAACACCTAATAGAAGATTTCCTGAATTTGCTTTGGAAACGAATGCTATAACAACCACGAGGACTTCTATTAAAAGGAAAAAAAATGAAGCAGCAGC
>VYZM01022209.1:25135-52817 GCA_013398915.1 Dromas ardeola | reverse complement strand
GAGGGAGAGAGAAGAAAAAAGGCACAAATAAATACATGTTTTTTTAAAAGTCTCATCTTCCTCCAAAATGCAAATGCTTGCTTTTAACTACCATTTTTAATGCAGAAATGTCACTGAGTACAACTATTTTCAGAATACTACTGACTTTTCCATAGTACAAAAGGAATTTTTTTTTTTTTTAATATATTCACTTCATAAATTTACTTTATAGCTAACTGGCTCTGCAGATTCTTTCATTAGCACAAAAGAAAATTTTTTTCTTACTTGAGCAGGCAATTGTGAATTCAGGAATGACAACCCCTAAACAAACTCAGTCTTGGAAATCAACAATAGAAGAGTCTTATGCCAAATCATTCATGAGCAGGAGTCTATGATTAGACTTCTTAATCTGTAATATGACAGGCAGCACTCAAGTCAAGGTTTAAGTAGCAAGTAACTACCATAGATGACCTTCTAACTTGATGTCAGGAGTGTTCTCTTTAAGCCTGTTTAATTTTCAGGGTCACTTTCTTTCCTTTTGTCTAGTTTTAAATATAGGACTTCTGCCAGTCTATAAAAGAGCTGTCAGGTAACTTTCTCCAATATGAAAAGTTTTACTTCTCATTTTCATAATGTTACTTTTAGAGCATCTTAAGGTTTCTCTCTCCTCCATATTCTCATCCTTCAAAAAAAGATACTGAGACCTACTTCAATCTCTTAACTCCAGGACCACAAACTGCTAAGTAAGTATTCTTCCGGGGTTCTACAAAATATTCAAGAACGTTTTTCATTTTGAATGAGCAGTCCTGTCAAGATCAACAGAGCAGTCACAAGTAACACACGCTTATGAGGGTCACCAGATAAAAGTCTGAAGGTTTTAACCTCAGAAAGATCTACAGCCAAAACAAGTTTTTCTGTAACTCCATTCAGTTTTTAATGGGTCAACTTCTGTAACAGACTTCAAGCACTTCTTATTTGTGGATCATTTGGTGTATGTACTGTTAATATTTACACTGGGCAACTCTACAGATAAAATATGCATACGCACACTTATATATGTCAACAGCCACATGCATGCACATGTGGGTGAACATAATGTTGTCCACCATCTTTACAAAGTCACATCTCTCTATTCAAAGTTTTGGCTGAGGTTATGTATTTCTAGGGTTCCACATGTCAAATTCTCTAAGGAAGCTTTTAATATGTCATTTACAAAGAGGATGAAGGGAACGGGCAAGATGCTTTGGAAGATTTTACAAACCATTCAGGTGGGCGGGGGGAAGAGTCCCAAACTATGCAAATCCACAGTCTGTCTCATGTTGCGCGTTTTGGAGAATCATGGAAGACAACTAATACTTTCACAGCCACATGAGAAATTCAGCTCTTAAGATTTCAACTTCAGATTACTAGCAGTTGTTTGCAGAGGGCCAGGCTTCAAAAGGAGAAGAGTGACAGAGACAAAGAACTTAAATAGGAACCAGAACTCAAAAATCCTAATCTTCCCACCCTGTTGCACGGGTGGCCCTTTGGCATCTGTAATCCTATTCTCACTGAAGAAAATGGGAAGACTTCTGTCTCTGTACAGCCTCCAGATGACCATAAAGCCTATCAAAACTCAAAAATCACTGAGCCTTTCTTACAGTCATTGCTTGGCTCCGTTTCAGGTATGTCCTGATGGACATTTAAAAGCTGATGCATAGAAATCCTCTATGTTCTGACATGGATTTTCCTTTTTTAACCTTCATTAGCTAATTAGCTGTGTGAGATCAGCTCATAGCATCTGTTTTATATGAAGGGGGATACAGAGAAGACCGAACATGCAACAACAGGGCCACGGGCCACAGTTCATAGGTAATCTGCTCCAGGCAGGGGAATTTAGGACTGGGAGCAAAGAGCCCCTCTTTATGTTTCACAGTTATCAATAAGACTGCCCTTTGGCTACTTACTAAACAGTGGGCAAATTGCTCTGGTTACATAAACTGATGAGATTTCACCAGTTTTAGCAAGGCTAAAACAAATATATTAATATATAGATGAGGGGGTTGGAACTAGATGATCTTTAAGGTCCCTTCCAACCCGAACCATTCTATGATTCTATAAAAAAGTCTGGTTAGGAACTCAGTTTTCTGAGTCTCATTTATGCTTTGAAATAGAAGAACATTTTTATGCAAAGACAATTCTTCTATAGTTAAGTAACAAATTTCTGTCAAACCTCAAGAACACATTGTACTTTCATGCTTTCATAGTATCCATCTCTTTAAATCCAAATTTGGTTTGTAGCTATAAAACGTTGATTAGGACTATATAATTTATTTAATGCTAAAGCTTTTAGTGGTTATGAGCAGCGATCAGACCTTTACTAAAACAAATCTCTGGTTTCACTATTGACTACTTAGCCAAGTGGTTCTGCGCCTGCCAGCTCAACGCTGAGTGCTGGCTTGAACACCACATCCAGCAATCCTTAGCCTCAGTCAAGCAACTACTTTTATGCATGTCTAGGGGCCAACAGAAATTTGCAGTCAGAACCTCCAGCCATTACTTCTGGCCACAATAAGCACATCATTAAATGCTGTTTAAAATAGCATGTCAGGCTATCGCAATAAAACAACAAATTATTTAATCAGGAAAGCACAGTAAATCAACACACAACCCGTACTTTATACAGTTAACAGCACATTTGTGTGAGATCTCATGATCAGGTAAACCACCAGTTTACCAACATACACAGGCACAATAAAACCGGACAACTCTGGATTGTTACCAACTACTCAAGCACCATCATATTCGTTTCAAGTGTTTACTGTAAGAAACAGGCAAGTTTTGTTTTGCACATCTGAAAGCGTTCTTCCAAGATCTTCGCAGTTTGAGACCTACCGGAGCCCGCTAGTTTATAAACAGCATGTACCTCTTGAGCAATCCCCCTCCCATAATTTTTACCTCAGACTAACCATGCTTATATCTAAATCTAAACATGTACATCACAGAAAGATTTTTTTTTTTAATGTACACAAGAAAAATGCATGCTGAAAATAAAACAGAAATATCAAAATAGCACCTTTTATTTCAGCTTACTCAGAAGTTTGCCAGAGTTTAACCTAAAAGTTAGACAATGATATAAGATACAGTTTTATTCTGCAACAAATAAATGCATTTTTAGTAAAAGAACCTTCTACTCGAGAATTGAAGATATTTCTATGCATCACTGCAATACACAGCAAAAGAATCATGCAAGCTTAATTTGCAAGACAGCTTTCTTTAATTTTAGGATAATTTTAAACAACCTGCTACAGCAGAGATAATACTTATCCTTTAAATAAGAAAAATAAATTTCACACTTACATAGATTTATTTAGAAAAAAAGCGCACCGATTTAACAGTGCTCTTACTTGCATAATCTCCTATCTTTACCACTTCTTGCTTGAAGTGACAGAGAAAACTTAATACAAGTAATACTTTATGCTGAAACACGGAATTAAGATGTAAAAGTGAGAAATGACAAGGTTCCCATGAGAAATGAAAATGTAAAGTATGTGTTAAACAACCCTGGGGAAAGAAAGGAGGCGGGGGGGAAGACAGAGACCCAGAACGGATGCTGCCTTATTTTTTTTATTATTTTTTTTTATTTTTTTTAGAAAAAGAGAGTGATGTTAGAAGGATTCTAATTAAAGCGTTAAGGTGCAGAAAATGTGTTACTATTATTTATATTTCTACTCATCAGTCCAAGGAAAAAACAGTTTCCACATTTATGGGGGTTTGGGTTGTTTTTTTTTATGAGGTGGGGAGGATGGTTTGGGCGTTGGTTGGTTTTTTTAGGTTTTATGGTACAACACAATTAGCATGTTTCAAGTATAAGATACAACTAACTAGACACAGACACCACAAATACATATTACATATACATTCTCACCCACACATATGCATTTAAAGCACACAATTTAAAAACTAGAGTATTACTGTGGAACAGCATCACTGGCCCATCTGCAGTGACTCTGCTCCCACAGACAAGGCTCAGGTTTTTCTATTGCTTTCTTTTATTATGAAACACTCACAACTGGGCCTGATGTTTTAAAAACAGCCTGGAAGACAGACCAGAAACTCAACAGAGAGGCTACAGTAATACAACGAAGAGTTAAAAGGAATAATTCTCCAAGCATCGAGCAGAAATCCAAAGCATTAACTTTTGCTTTGCTCAGCTCATTTTCAGGTCCTTTATACACAGATCCTGAAACAGTAGAATTATACCACTTCAGGTACAGGCCCAACTAACAACCCTGGCACACTGACTGTAACGTGAACCACCTCCTGTCCTCAGGTCACTGCACAAATTCTAGAAACACTTATTTAGGTATTTTATAAGGCTACCTCACAATTTATGTCACCGGTACGTCCTCCTTTCTTACTAGCTGCACTGTAAAAGCCGCATTTGCTTGACATCCTCTGTACAATGCATTATCCCTTGACATTCTATCTGACAACTCTACAGAGAGGACAGTATTGAAATACAGTCATTCTCCACAGGGATAGTCTTATTTTTTCCAGGAACACAGCCAAATAAAGATGGTTCTTCTATAGACTTTTTTCTCTGTTAATCATGCTGAACCTTCATACAGTTGAGTGCTACGATTTTCATTTTTAAAACAAACTTAATCCATAGTTTATTCAAAGATTATTGGTCTGTTTCAAATCATGCTAGCAAGTGGATTTATCAGCTTTCTTCAAGAAATGAGCCATAAATCAATCTTTTTTGTCAACAACATAAATCCAACAATCAGCTTCCTCCAGAGGAACAAAGGCATTTTTCTACAACGCAGATCAAAACCTTTGGTCTAAAGCTTGGACCAAACTTCAAACTCAAAAATGGACACATTTCAGCCACTCCCCAAAACACTGGGGTGGAAACCCAACCCACAACCAACCAACCCTATCTAGATTTAAATGAAGGAAACAAAGACTTTTCCCTCCATCGTTCCTCCTTCCATCTGCACATGCCACAAGCCCATGAACAAGGAGACTTGTTAACGATAAGGCCAGACACTACCACGCTCCTCTTATCAGCTACAACTTGGGCCGAGTCTACATTACACATTTCTGCTGCAAAATGCACTTGTGGGCTGTGTAATGTGTTGGCTGATACATCGCAGCAAGAACTGAGAGTATAATCTCAGTTTATGGGAGAAAGATTGTTTTTGACAGTGCAGTTTATTTAGAAAGGGAAGAAGATGGTCGCAGGATGAACAAAGAAA
This sequence comes from Dromas ardeola, assembly GCA_013398915.1. Lineage (NCBI taxonomy): Eukaryota > Metazoa > Chordata > Aves > Charadriiformes > Dromadidae > Dromas > Dromas ardeola. The sequence continues at coordinate 47,595 of VYZM01022209.1, read as the reverse complement.
GTTTAAACCACATTGCAGTGTGCTGTATTTGCTAAAGGCTAATTTTGCTAACCAATTTCTTCTGGTGCAGATCTGCTTTAAACACACATTGTCTGTAAGGGTCATCATCATTTCTGAAAAAGTCCCCGCTAAAATATCCTGCCTTGAAATAGTAAAGAGATTACAAAGAAAACTTTTCCCTAAGATGAAGTATAAAAATAATTTCTTGTGGCAATTTGCAATTATTAAGCTGACTCAGTTTTAGTAAGCGATCGAAAGCTCTTTCCTGCAAGTCTTACTAGGTGTCATGGACTCAGAAGCAAGGATTTCCTGACAATTACCGCCAAGTTATGCAAGTTATATTTGGGGGGAGAGGAGGATTATTTGTTGGGTCCCTTCCCCAGAAATAGCACAGATATTCCTTTAAAGCCATTCTGCTTCCTTAACAGCAACGCTACTTCGAACTTCTCAAGCAAGAACGCAGAACCAACAATATATCAGGTTATAACTCTCTGCTGTGAATTAATATGGCCCCTTTGAGTTCCTGTTAATAGTTATTAAAAGTTGTTTTAGGATTATTTTAATTTTTAAAGGTGTGTGAACAAACATTTTTAATTAACATCTAGCTAGTAACGCTTACCAGAAGTCTAAAATCATGATTTTAAAAATCATTTTCCTTCTGTTCACTCAGCCTAAAGCCTCATTCAAAATGTTGTTAGTGAAAACTTGTTTGTTCACAATTTATTTTTGTAAATACAACAGGTTTTCATAGTCTAGACTTAGATGCTAAATTATAATTGCAGGGACTGAAAATGCAGATAGACAGAAGCATGCCCAAAGACTAATCACCAGAGGTTATTCACACAGACCAGAAATTACTATCTCAGTTTAAATACTTAGTTCTAACTTATTAAACAAACACTGCATGCAAATATCTGAAGTATACATTAATACTTAACAGCAAGTGGCATAAAGTTTACTAATTCTTATCACTCCTATCACTGCAGCACTGAGGTACACGTTAGGAGACAGGCCAAATCATCCTCTTGAACGTTACCTTAAATTGTCAACAGACTATCATTTAACACACCATATTCACACGCCTCACCAGAACAAGTCCGAAACTGAAGACACAAAGTGGAAAAAAAGCCAATGAATTCAGTGTTTTGACAAACTCTATGGTGTCTCAAGATGCCAGGAAAGCTGGCAGAAGGGAAAGCACAGCCCTCCACTGATCCAGTCCACAGTCTTGTTTTCTAGCCCAAGCACTGAACAAAGGAGGTAGGGATGAAAGGCTATTTTCAAACTTGCCTACAGCTAAAAGTATCTACAACTTTAAGACATCTGAGTCTATAAGAAAAATGTTTGTCCTGCACAAATCAATTCTGTGCACTCTAATCTGATTTCTAGCAAGCCAAACCTCTCACATCTCAGTCCACAAAGAGAAAACTATGTAAAATGCCTGAAAAGTCAAGAAAATATATTAGTGAATACATTCCTCTGAGTTCCTGGCAACCTCTGGCAGTAGGGTGAGGATCGGGAGTCAATGGCAGTAACATCTAAAACCAGCACAGCAAGATTTACAAGAGAGGTCACCTCTCCAAGCCTTCACTCTGCTTTAAATATGTGGGTTTCTGGTTACCTTCCTTCACCTCCTCCTTCAGATGAGGCAAAAAGAGAGGAGGAGAAAGAAATTAACATTTTGAGCTGTGCAATAAAATGACACCTTTACAATTCTGGCATCTAGATGGAAATATTCTAGCATTGGACTGGAAACCAGCATCACATGAACCACATATGACAAATCTCAAACAACCTTGCAAAGTTTTTTGAAAGAACCTTTCAAAATGAACAGACTGTCAATGAGATTAAATCAAAACAAACCCAAAAACCTTTGGGTTTGAATATTAACCAAAAGTTAATATTCAACACTATTACAGTAAGTGAAGAGTGTCTGATCTTGTCCCCAGAAGCCACGAAGATCTTCAGGGGACTAAGAGCCAAACCCTGAACACCTTATACTTAGAAGCGGTAGAAGTCATAGCAGGTCTGGTGCAGAAGACAGCCAAGTACATTTCAAACGCCACGCTAGCCATTTCTTGCAGGATGAAGCACTGCTTTGCATGCTGCTGGGTTTTGAATCATGCAGTATAATCCTGGCCAAGGCAATCTTCTCAGATTTGTAACCTCCCATGCCTAGCAATTCAGGTCACCCAACAGTCCCTGTGCTAGGATCATCCAGCTACTAGCGACACTGTTGCTGCATTTTAGATCTTCCAAGAGTTACGTGCAGCTCAAGAGCCAAGGCAGGCCACTCCTGATGCAGTGTCATCAGGACAACCTGTGCAATACCACTGCAACCTTTTGTGTTTGCTTCATTAAGTCACCGAAAAATACCTTTCAGTTTGTTTAATATACTAGCTGTTACCAGAATTTAGTGATGTATTTGCAACCAACAACACCTTCTGATGTTGTTCACCTCCTTAGGTGAAGAAAGATTAAATACACCTTATAAATCTATGTGCCAACACCACAGCAGTCTGCAGATTCCCTATCAGTTTAACACTTGCATATAAGTCACCTATAAAATCTCAAAATTAACTCCTTACTGCACAAGCCAGGGTACACAGCAAACAACTTGGCTGAGTGCACTAACCTGCTGCCTGTGAAACATGTTAGTGTCAGCAGAGGAGCAGCAGAAAGATTTTCAGCCAGAAGCAATCTGCTCAAGGGAAAGGTGGCATCAAGCAAGAGAAGCTATGAAGCAAAGCCTTCAGTTATTTGCATTATTTTGGGAATTTACATCCAAGGTGCCATTTTATATAATACTGACTTGCATGCAAACAAAAACCCCTTCACTGAATGGGTGAATTTACAAAGAAATTTTGACCTTTTTCATTTTTAAGATGTTTTTCCCAAAATCAAAAATACCATAACTGTTATTAGAACTGTCCATTTTCCTTTCCTTATATTGTTGTTCAACATCTACCAGTCAGCAACAAATACTACCAGTTCCCATGAATCTTGTGTTATGATGTGCAGATGTAAGGCCTGTTACTACAATCACTTCTGTGCTTGACATGCTTAAACGCAAGTGTCCAACTTTCAAAGACACAAAAGAAGCAGGTCCACAAAGAATGAAAATACATGTCTTCCCTGCAAAGCTTTTGCATGAAAAAAAATAAGAGAAAAGTCTGCTGGGGGAGAGGGTATGTGTTAAATCCAAAGATCTTCCTGAACATGCAAAGTACTTCATCTAGAAATCAACTTCAGCTGTCACAAAAAGTGTTGTAGCTCTTTGTACTCTAATTCTATTCATTAACTAAAAACCTTTACAACTCAAAAGCTTTACAAGAGTTTAACAATTAAGGTAACTCTATAGAGTCACTTGATTTAAAACATGTCCTGAAAAGTAAGCAATTAGTCAGCATTTCTAGGAAACACTTAAAATTCTCTTTGTGGTGAACAATGCATCTAGAAGTGAGAAAAACAAGTTCATTTTGATAGTGCTTCTTACGAAGAAGGTTGATCAAGTTGTCTAAAGGGTAACTTTTGGGGAACTGTAATAATGATAATGAAGTCTTTTCCCTGAGGGCAAAAGGGCTGTACAAATTAAAAAAAAATAACAAGAAAACAGCAGTACAAATACACAATACTGCATTTTCAAGCAGTACTTGCTCAAGAATCTGAACAGATTTATTTTTNTTTGTTTTTTTTTTTTTTTTTTTTTAAATCTTGAGTGCTGAAGCAGACAAACTTCTTTTCCACTTGCTCAACTTTCATGTGAGCAGTTCCTAAATCTAGTGCTCTGCTGCATTTGGTGGTCTAACACCTGGTCTTCCCATGGCAAAAAGTCAACATTAAAGTGTCAGAGCATGTGTTATTTCAAGATGCTGCTCTTATTAAGAGGGTCTCATGTTAACACAAATCAGGAATAAACCGTTTCAGAAAGGACAGCTTCGACTGAGAAGCAAGCCTTCCTGAAACTGCCCTGAAACCTCTCAGGCTCACTTCAAAAGAAGGTTGAAGAAGCACCCTATTCCCATCGTCTTCATCTAAGGTCCCTTCTCCTCTCTCCTCATAGACACACAATATTTTATTGAGTATCGTGCCAACTAAAATAGAGAAATGTAAAGTAAGTTGTAGTGTATGAATGTAAGAAATGAGAAACTCAAACCTAAAACGTACGTAGGAGATAACCAGTAAAAGGAGTCTAGACATTTTGGATTCTGACAGCTTCCTAGACAAAAATACCAGAGTAAAAATTAGACTTGGCTGCTGTGTCTCAGCTACCAACTGAGAAATATTTTCCATTAGTAAACGTATTGCATTTCTCATTATTGATAGCAGCTATGGGAACCAAGTCTAGCTTCTACTCCAGTATTTCAGTTATACATATAACTTCACACACAATTAACAGATAGTTTCGGCAGTGGTAGCAAAGGCTACCCAAACCAGTTATTCTTTAATTACCACTAGTGTTGCTGTAACATGCTCTGAAAGTCCAATCACATCCCTCTGAACTATCACAACTGCACTGAGTAGTGACCTTCAGTGAACAACTGTTGAGTACCCTGCAACAGACAGGTTGGCTAAGAAGACCAGTGTGTTGGTAAAACATTTATTTTTTCTACATCGGACACTGCCAAGAAAGTGCATTATTCACAACTACATATCTGTGCTAGCTTATACTGTTCTTTAGATTTAATTTCAAAGTAGGCATTCTCGTATTTTCAGTAAGATAGATACATATAATGAATATATATGTACACATAAGCACAGATGAGTAGTTTGGCACTTAACTTGATCGCGAAATACTTGATGTATCCTACTTTATATCAACTACATTTGACAAACAAGCTTTCATGAAAAATTGCACTTGCGGTAATGGTGATCTTTGTGAAATTTTGCTGCTAAATCACTTCTTTTCATGAATTGCAACCGTTTATGAAACTGTATCTGGAATAACCATCAACTGAGCATAATAGGAGATGAATTAGACTGCAGGAAAATGAGAGGAGTTTTGCTTTTCCAAGTTTCAGATTTTATTAACTGTTCTTAGATCCTTTTATGGCTTATTCCTAACACTGTCTGCCAGGCAACAGTGTGAACCAAGAGACATTTACAGGGCTAAAAAAAGTGAAAGTATTAGTGAAAGAAGCATGCATACAAGAACAGTTTGGGGACTTTTTAAATTTTTTTTTATTTATTTATATCCCTGTGCTGATGCCACCCTTCCACTTACGTTTCAAGCTTTGGAGGAAGTTCTGAAATGTAAACAGATTTATTAAAAGCTAAGAAGTTTTCTGTTATAGAACTGCATAAGAGAACTGCAATTTTTGCAACTGCAACATGGTAAGACAGAAAATCGATATATTACTGTATTACCTTCCTAAAGCACACCTTTCAGATAACAACCTAGTAAGTGACCTCTACAGAGATTCAGAGGAAAAAAAAAAACAATATTTTGCCCTTCCATTACAGTTGTTGGAGGGTTTTTTTGTTTTGGTTGGGTTTTTGTGTTTGTTTTGGTGAAGGGGGGGTTGGTGTTTGGGTTTTTTGAGTCCTTTTGTTCTAAATCTAGGCATATTGAAGTGTTTACTTCTACTGCTTTAACAGATCATCGGTATGGAAAAACTTATGAGTTCACTTTACTTTTGATCTGTTTCATTTTTCTTCGTGTAGTTTCCTCTTCATGTAAAGTATTATGAAAGAGTGCAAGAGTACGCAATCATCTAGTTTTGATCACTGAGCATACTACTGTACATATTTGGAAAATATAAATACTCTTCTAAAAAGACCAACTGGCTTGACAACAGTGTGTTATGCCTAACTAATGAGAATCTCTGTGTCTCTCTGGCTACAAGCCAAATCAAAACCACTTTGATTGTGTTTTTCCTCCCTTTTCTCTCTCAGTTTTGGAATGGTGGGTGGAAGGGGCACGAGTGTTCCATCTTTTCTTGCGTACTTAAATGGGTTTAGAATCTAATAAAATAAAACTAATGCTATCATTGGCTCCAATTTGTAAGTTGTAAAAAGACAGGAAAGGCATAAATCCATCCTTTTGTTATTTCCAAAGCTGGAAATATAAGTAATGCAAAAGAAACATCTTTCCTATTTATATATTGTCAAAGGCCTATTGAAACTGTGGAAAAAAATATTCAAAATATGGTATTTCTATGAAGCTCAGGAAAGAAGCCATGTTTTACAAAGGCTTTCTTCTTTTCGAGGACAAGACCCAAACACGAAAGTTCAACAAATTATAACGTAAAGAAGCTAGAAGCAGCTAAACCAGCCCTCATCTTTGCAAAGAAACAATGTCTTGATTTCTCCACCAAAAAAGCTGACTGAAAACAAAAAAAATAGTATGTGAAATGGCAATACAATAGATTCATTTTCTTGCTTGTTCAGGAAAAAAAGATAGCGTAAATATGATCTATAGTACAGAAAAAAAACTATCAAAAAATTACACATCATCAAGGCTATTCCATTAGTTTTTCACTGCAAGAGACCAGTCACTTTACAACAGTTGATTACCTCCAGGGTAGCCTCAAGCTAGCCATTTACGTGACATCACCAAACACACCACTGAATTTAGCATTTCTGGCAACCACAGCTTTGTCCCAAGAACGGAACAATAAGATTACACTGTAAGTCACATCCAGGGACTGAAATGAGAGCTGAGAAGAATTAGACCTGTTTTAGAATGGGCTAAGCCTAAACACAGGACTTTTCAAAACAAAAGTTCCCTGAGGGGTGAAGAGAACCCCCCTTCTGTAAATTTTCTGGTTAAGTGTTAAAAGATGTCTCAAATTGTTATTAATAGAGTGTACTGATTTCTCTCATTTCTTTTGCCATTTCAATAAAGCATAAATGAACAAAAATATTCTGCTACTTGACACTGCAGGGAGGCATAAGCCTGTCCACAGGCAGCTGATGGCCCTTCAAGCAGATTGTATTGGATTTTACATTAGAAATTCTCCATTTCTGTTTATTTTCTGCACTATTGCCAAAATAATTCTCTAGTACTTTTTTTAAATGTCTGATGACTCCTAGTTGTTCACAAACCAATATGAAGGCAATTTCAGAAGTGCAAATTGTTTTCAAGTCACACTAATATAAAGAGAAGCAAATAATGCAAAATGCTTAGGATAACTTCAATAACAGTACCATTGCTTATTTAAAAATCATTCAACAAACAAGAAGTAGCAGATTTGTAATTATTTTGTTTTAAAAAAAGACTTACCCTCTCGCAGGATCTAAGGCAATTGCTCTGGGTTGATCCAATTCTTGCCAAAACAAAACTTTCCTCAGTGATCCGTCTAAATTAGAAACTTCAATCCGGTTTGTTTCAGAATCTGTCCAGTATAATTTCTCTCCCAGCCAGTCACATGCCAGCCCATCAGGTGACAGAAGTCCAGAAATGACCACATTTTGTACACTCCCAGATTTATTGAATTCTGTTCGTTTAATGGCTTCTTCACTTACATCACTCCAGTATATCAACCCCTTCACAAACACGAAGTCCACTGCTGCTGCGTCCTCTAAGCCACCCACAATCACTGTCGCGTTCTCCTTCCCATTCGCAGCATCCACCAGTCGCAGATCACGTCGGTTCGCATACAGCAACAGTGGGGCAGCTTTAAATGGGAGAAATAAGGGGTAGGGGGACAGACAGATGCATTAACACCACTCATATTAAGTATAACTTGCACTATGATGGTGCATCAGGCCATAACTACTAATTTAAGAAATTTTTAAAAAATAAGGAAAAGGTAGGGGGACATTCTGAAGTTTGACTAAAAAGCACCAACTCGAAGCCTTTCAACAGTGCTACAATTAAAGATGGTAACTTCATAACGGGCAGCTCATTATTCTGGGCTGTGCATTATTAAAACGAGATTAAAGAAGAAGGGAGAGAACCAAGAAAAAGGAGGTCTGAAGTGCCCAAATCACACTGTTCTGTAGAGAAGGATGCTTAAATAAAGATCTGAAAGACAAGGGTAAAGCAGTTTTCTAAGCACTCAGTGCTGGGCCACCTGAGCAAAGTTGTTTTTTTTGTTTTTTTTTTTTTGCTAGAATTTAGTAATATACACCCCACTCCTATAAAAGCATAATTGATGTCAAGCTATCAAAGCCACCTGTGTGTTGATACACTCCAAAATGATATATGCTGGACATTTTACATATAATACATACAAATACAAAATTCATTGCACAGCATGAGAGGAATGTTGTTTTAGAGTGTTGACATTGGTCTGAGGAGGTAGGGAGAAAAATAAATCTACAGGAATGGACAACACTGAGTTCTTTTAAACTCAGCTTTACCACTCCTGTTTAGTTGTCCAACACAAAGCCTTTACTTTATATGCTTTATCTGCTTAGTCTGTTGGTTTGTGCAGGCTGTATATTTTTCATACACAACACCCAAGATGACTAATGAAACATAGTAACCATGAAAACAGGTAGTTTCTTAAATGTAATATGGCCATTTAATTGTCCTTAACCACAAGCTATACAGAACATTACGAACATTCCAGCCTCGTACCTACTTCAACAAAATGGTAAGAAAAATACTACAATTGTATAAAGCTGACAATCACATCCTTTTAAACCCACTATCAGAAAGCATTTCTACCTTTCCCTGTGTTTACTCAGGCACTGTAGCAACAGAGCTGTACAGCAGCATTTGGATACATACTATACACTCCTCTACCTGTCGCCACACAAATTTAACAAAATTCTTGCAGATTTGTCAGTATAGGTGGCACATTAAACTTCTAGCAGGATAGATGTCCTAACCGAAAGGCTTACATTTATAGAACCAAAAATGTGCATGGTTGAATAATGTCAAGGGCTACACTGCAGAAGAGATACAGTTCCTTGTATGAGAAACTCACACTGAAATTAGAAATACTAACACACTCTTCAGAACATTCAAAAGCCAAGATCAGACTACTCCCCTCATTACCACAAAACTGTTTATCAAAGACACTGCCACATGTGTATTGGGACATGCTGAAGGAACTAAGGAGTTCCTTAATCTACCTCCAAATAAACAAGTTCTGCTATGTATGTTTTTTTACTTTCTTTCTTTTTTAAAAACAAAATAAACTAATGAAATTGTTTAGGCTATCATCATAATTTTAGAAACACTGAATATAAACTGATTTATAATAATCTTTAGATAGAAAGTTACTGAAATGGGGGGAGAGGGGAAGCTTTGTTATTTTTAATAATGCTAAATTCCGCACTCTAGAAAGCAAGTTTTCAATTGTGCAGCAAAACATTTAGTTTAGAGATTATATTTCCATGGGGAAGGGGTAGACTTCTTTAAATTAGAAAGCAGAATCCTTATAAAGTGGTAAAAAATAGGTATGCAATAAAAACCTCTGCTTTTTAAAGCCCGCATACAATTGTAACCTGAAAAATCTAGTTAACAGCCAGCTCAATGTCATCTAGTGCACCATAGGAAAGCGTGCAGCCAACTGGCAGAGCTCTCTCTAATAAGACAGCATGCCCAGCATTTGAAAAAAGGTAAATCCCACAAATGAGTACAGGTTCCATTATTATGTGCAACACGGAGCAAGAGTACCCATGCACACAGCATGCATTGAATTGGAACACCAGGCATGTCAAGTGTAATCACCGAAGCCTGAAGACACTGCCGAGCCTAATACAACTGCATTGCATAGGTTATTCACTCCTTGCTGGGTCTCAGAGCTGGCTGAGGAAGGACGGGAGAAAACCTCCTTTTCATGAATGATACAAGTTATTTTAATGAGGGCTCAGAAGAAACACAGCTACACTTAGGATGTGTAGTTTCATGCAGATTGATTCAAAGCCACAACTTGTAACACATTCTCCAGGGCTGGCAGATGAGGATATTAAGCTTTCCAATTTGTTGCGACATTCAGGAATGAAGCATGCATCACCAAAATAATAAAAAACAGGTTTGTTCCCCCACCCCCTCCAACCCTTCCCAGAAAACACGAAGGCTTCAATATCCTATAAAACCTGATTAATAAAGTTGGCAGCATTAGTACCTAGTATCATCTTTACCATTTACTTGACTCAAACAGCAATGCTAAAAGGAAAATTGTGACAAAAGATGCCATCCTGCCCCATATAACTCACTAAGTAGTCAAAGCTGAACTCTTTATATATGTTTCTATTTCCCTTTCCACAGACATCATAAAAATACATATTTTAACTGCAATGAACTATTAATACACTGAAGTACACATTTTTAAAAGTAAAAGAAAACACATCTATCTTGGAAATCAACAACTGAAACAGTAGTGGCTATTACCATGTCCTCTATCACCTGAGAGGTCTACATGTAGTTTATTCTTCCAATTAAAGTACCCAATACAGAGTAAAAGTTATGCTTAGTTATAAAATAAGCTTTTTTTTGTATCCACCAGCAGGAATAGACACTTACTTAGCGAACACAAAAGTTACAAAAACTGAAGTTTAACACATTTGAACTGCAACAAAAATCTTAAGAACCTCCTGCCAATACTGGGTCACTGAGCCTAACTGCTTCTTAACTCTACCATTCACATAACACCTTCCCTAAACTTACCACATTCAATATTAAAATCCAGCCACTGCCTTTTTTTGCCCTGCCTTTACAGCTAGAATTCTACATCAGCGTCCTTCTCCTCACCACCAAACTCCAGTTCTTGTAGCAAATATTTCTCTTGGCTACAGCTCTTGTCTCTCTCTCTAGCATACTGAAAGTTGCTAATCCCCAAGATACTTAAGTCTGGTTTTCCTAACACTTGTTTACTTAAGTCTTGCTTTGTACATCTGATTTTTGAGTCTCCAGTACTGGCTTAAAAATGCTGCAGCCCACAGGATGCAAAGCGATGAACCAACATAAGAAGACCACTTTCCCAGCTAAAAATGTTTTTCAATTTTTTTGGTGTTTAAGTGTTTACTTTAAGCTGTCAGAATTTTACCTGCTTTTCTTTAACTAGTCCAGAGGCCTTTTCCACAAGTTCCCACTTGCTCCTTTTCCACTTTTAATCATCCATGACACCTCTGAGTGCCACGAGGTCAGTGTTACCTTCAACATGCTCATTCTCTTTCATCGATGTGGAATTTAGCCCGGTTAAAGCAATTAGCGTCATCTCATTTTCCCCAAACCCTTTTTTCTCATTCCCAACCCCAAGAAACGCTGTTCTACCCCCTCACTTAGTTAAGGGCCCCTCCCCAAGCTGATTCGAGTCATTACGTCAGTGAAAAAGTTTGACTGGGTTAGCGAGATGAATCGACTCAAGAAGTGGTCCAGCAAACTCCAAAACTAACATAAGGCAAGCAGCAGGGAGTTGGAAGGGGGAACAGCTCTCCCCCCTTTCACTGGCAGCCTGCTAGATCTGCTCAAGATGCAACAGCAGCCACATCCTTTCTCCCGGGCTCCACTTTCAGCTGTCGGTTCCCAACCTCTCTTTTGTGTTGGCTCTAGCACTTGTCCCACACCACAGTGAGAGAATGCAGGGAGCTAAACCAGCAGAAGGCTACCGTGCTCTCCCCCCGCCTGCCAAAAAGTAGGTTTTAGCCAGCCATCATCCAGAACCAGTTCAGAACAAAATCAGAGAAACTTAAGTACTAGCACACCAAGGAAAGGGAGGACCGCATCAGTTTTGACAAATTAGTTGAATCAGTTGCTTGCGAACCTCCAATTTAGGAACAGGACCTGCCAGACTAGAGGTGGCAACCGTAAGTTGGGACAACCTGCTCCAGAATCCCAGTGTGGCGCAGACAGTAATACTAGGAAATCACTCACATTGTGGAAAGAAATATCCATGCAGGAGTACACTGGTAAGAAACTCACAGATTGTAACATTGGAAGAAGATGTCCTCGAGCTGGGAAGAGAAGACTCCCTGTATTTTAAAAGTTTTGCTAAAAACTCTGAGTGTCTAAAGGTGAATTGATACTGCCAAGCACACTGCCACAAGGATGGCAAACATGAGGACTGGAAAAGAGGAGATGCAGTGATGAGATATGCCAAGCAAATACGCACTGTCCTGCATAAGGCACAGGACACACGAAGGATTTGCGAGACACCTTGATGGAATGACATGCACCCACATTCAGCCGACAAGAGAAGGAAAAGCAGATAAATTGGTATAGATAGCCAGCAAAGAGCATTAATTGCAACCTCCTCAAAACCATTCATTCTATACACAAAAGTCCTTGTATGCAAGACAATCCTCACCATTACCACGAGGTCCCACAGAGAGCAAATACAAGAACATAAGAAAAACTCTCCAGATGGACACAAAGGTTCTGGCACAGTCAGTTGTGAGGATTCTCCCTGAACTGCACAGGTTTCAAATTTCTTCATCGTTGCTTATGCTTCTAAGGAATTATGTATAGTTGTTATCTGTGAATGGTTTTGAATTTTGCTGCTTAGTTTGGAAACGCAAGAAGGAAAAGGCTGAGGTAGCATTGGGAATAAAAACTTGGGAGACTTGTATCAAACCAGCAGAGAGGCAAGTTGCAAATGAAAATAAACTTACCAAGAAGCAGGGACCCATCCTCAAGAAACTTATACAGAGATGGTGCATATTTTCAAACAAATGAAAAAAATCACCAGGAAATACATCAGAGTTTCAGCACAGCAAGCAGCAGGCCAGGATTTTGCAAAGTGCTCCATCACAGCACCTTTCCTGATTTATTCCACACAATTCCACACAATTTTTTTAAAGAAAACTAATGAACTGACTTACCAGCAGCCCCCATTCCACCTTTACTGTGGACAGAGAGCTCTCTTCTCTCTGAACCTCCGTCTTCTAACAAATATACTTGCAGGACACAGCAGGGGCAACCAGGACTTTAGTAAACAAGCATGAGGCAGCCCAAGCTCGTCAGAAAGGACCTTTTCTCCTCTTTTCAGCTAACCTAAAGTGTATTCTACATGCTAAAGCCATCCAAGGGCTGTTCAGATGGTAACTCAAAAGGTCACAGGAACAGTCAGGTTTGCCAGTGAACAAGATGAGTAACAACATCAGTCAAAAGCAAAGATACCAAGCAGCAACAACGGCACTTGAATTCTGCACCAAGATTCTACTGTTAGCTTTGCAGGCCTTTGGCCAGATAGGAACTTTGGAGACCAAGATATCCTGCAAGACTAGCTGGTACAAAGGCAGTAAGTCATCCTTTAGCCTGCTGAGTAACAGGAAAAAAACCCTTCTCTTACTAAACAGCTAGACTGATAGAGGCAAAAGACTGAGAGGCAGAAAAAAATGGAGCACAGGGAAGGATAGAAATACCAGGTCCAGGCATAAAAAGCCAACAGGCTTGGCAGAATATAGCAAAAGCATACATGACTGAAGTACACCAAATACTACAGCATATCAAAGGCAAATAACTTTCTCAATGGCAGGCATCGCTCGTCAAATCATCCTGTTGGCAACAGAGCCATATGGCCAGCAGTTGATGATTTCCAAATTATCACAGCATGCCTCTTCTCAGTGCTAGGTAGCACACTCACACCGATCCACTGCCTCAGCAAGGGAAAGGTGACTCGGCTCATCTTTCCGTAACATTGACTCTTCTACTGTGAAGTTCTTTCCATTGCACTCTCGTGGGGATAAAACACACCACTTTGACTGGTGGCTGACATCTTTATAACTTAATATGCTGAATCTGTCTTGCTGACAACAGCCTAGGATGAACTGAGAGCTATGCTCCCAGGCCAGGCATCTGCTTGCAGCTGCATTGCCATGTAACACTACCACCTTATTCCATTATCCTGCTACTGACAAAAGGGAGCCACAAAGTGACAAGAAAATAAAAGTGACCTGGCAGCAGCACAGTACATTTTCCTGGGCCAGCAGCAGACTCTGGAAAGCAGAAAGGCTCAGAGGGATGCGTGACCAAGTAGCACCATGATCTGTATTAATGTCTGCAGAACCTCAACATTACACTTCCTATTTCCTCAGGTGTCCTTATAACCTTCCTTTAACGCTCTCCAAGTTTCTCAAACAGTTGTCAGAATAACACACAGCACTGCAGAAGAAGTCATACCAGTTCCACACACATTGGCAATACTTCCCTAGTTCTACTGGAAACACCCGTGCTTAAATCGACACAATCTGTTTAATGAAAAAGTTAGTATGCGTGTAGACTGCTGCAAAGCGTCTCCTGTCTGCAAGGTGTGTTTCTGACAGTTCTACCAAGCATGCACCTTCACTTACACAGAAAAAGAAATCTTGTTTTGCTATACTGCACCAATTAGAGTCCCACATCTGAATAGGGATGATATTTTGCAATCCAAACAAGAAGCCATATGATGACAGATAAGACGACCTGATCAGGCTGAAACAAAATACTACCCTTCACAACTTCTGGCATCATCGTTTCCTACAGAGCTTCTAACAGTAAGAAAACAAACCAAAAGTCTCTATCATATCCCTCATGAAGTTGTTGAAAGACTGTGCAATTGCTTAAGTCCCTCCACTGAATTAGAGCACTGAGACACAACATTGTGATGCTGTGACAGAGGCAGTCTGTTTCCCCAAAGCCTAGGACTAAAGGCTGCAAGATACACCTTGTACACCCTGGCAAGCTGAGATGGGAATGCTCCAAAGTTTGTTGCTAGTCTAGAGCGATCACAGTTCATGAGCTGCTCCAGCCTGAACATGTTTGGGGGTGCACATCCAGTTGAGAGTGGCCTGGGAGCATTCGCCCTCAATCGCCTCTGCCCTCCATCACCACTTGCCTACGAAGCTGGAGGCCCCTAGTTATACTGGCAGACACTGTGTGGGAATAACACCAGCCATGAGGGTCCCACCCAGATTGCTAATAGTTCCATGTGGACCAAAAAAATCCACACCCCGAGCAGCAACATACTGGTTTACGTTTAAACTAACAAAGCCTTTTTCCACATTGACAAGAAGTTCATAGGCACTGAGCTACCCTTTGACGACTTTCATCAATTTATCTGAGCTGGCATACCTCGTACTTTAAAAATATTTCTTAAGTCTGTCAGTTTGTCTCATCAGGTAAAAAACAAACCAACTGTTTGATTTATTTATTCTGTTTTGTGGTTAAGGTTTTTTGTTTGTTTAAATTTTTGAAGCACTATCAGGAAGTTGCTGTAAAGCATTAACACAGAATTTAGCACCAAAGACCCCAACTAGAGGGCAGACTGACCCATAAACCAGAGAAAGTTGCCAGCACTGATGAGTACAGCACAAAAGTGACAGCCTTCAGCTGGGACCAATTTGGGACAGAGGGGGTTGGGGGAGCAGCGGTACTGCCTCAAAAGTTTACCAGATTTTCATCCCCACTTCTCTCCAACTCAACAAAGAGCCTATCAGCTATCCAAAGATTTCTTTGTGGCATACTTTCCAGACCAAGTTGGGTGAATGACATCTTTGTCAGTTCATCCATCATAACAAATCTTGAGAATAAAATAAGCCATAGCTCCAAGTAGTGAAACAATTTCACAGATTTTGTTTCTCATGCAGGTAAAATACTTTCTACTAGACAGACAGTATCAACAATTTTGAAAAAATATGAAGGATTCACACAATTAGAAAATAGTTTTATATGAAAATTTAAAGATAATACAGTGCAAGTTTAAAACAACTTTCTATCAGTCAAAAGAAAAAAGTTCTAAAGCAAAATTACACTTTAAATAGTCAAATTCTTAAGACTATTAAGTTTACTATGGATTAATATAATAAATAACAATTCCAGTTCAAGTGAACAGTTAGGGACTGTTTTTAAAGGACAAGGAAAGATGTGCACAAACTTCAATAATTTTGAAAATTATTGCACATTTGATTTTTTTTGAAAACACAGTTGGACATACATGAATTATTTTATTTTTTTTAACTCTCAAAAACACTCACATCCCAGCACTATTAATGTCAAACAGGCCTACATTAGATGTAGTGACACATAAGGAAAAAAAACCACACACAGACACACATGCAGGTTCCCTTGAAAAAGGTGAATGATCTGGTCCTTTTTCGTATTGAATATGACTCATTTCTGGTAATCCAAGAGAAAAAAACAAACGCAAACACAAACTTAGCCAACTTGCAGTTATTTTACTTATGAATTTTACTATTACCTACAGCGTAAAGGCTAACTGTTGAGCCTCAGTTAAGTTGCTGAGTTATTAGAAGACCAGTGTATTTTCCAAATGGACATAAGAAGTCCCTACAAGGTTTACAAATTCCTACTCTTCTATTATTCTTAATATTCCTACTCTATTAATCCATGTGTGGACAAGAGGATTCTTGGATTTCCAAAGTGTTAACATTTTAATTAACACTAATACTATGAGTACAAGCAAGAGTTTTATTCATTGCTTTGACAGAACAACAGAGGAAAAAGAGCCTGAAATTCTATGACACCTTACATTTCTGTTACCTTCCACATACCCTTAACTTCCAGAATTCAAGCAAACACATCAGCCACCTTCTAGAAGCCTGAACAATTTGACAACGGACAGAAGAGAATGCTTATTATTGAGGAGTTCTGGAGGCGTAAACAGTTTTTTTAATTAAAAAACAAACAAACAAAAAAAAAAAAACAAACAAAAAAACCCCACCAAAACATACAAACTATCTTTTTCCTCTGGGAACAGATCGAGGGGGAAAGAGGAAAAATATAAAGGAGAAAATGACATTTTGGTATTACAGAGAAGGAAAACAAATGATTTTTGATTAAGCAAAATTATATAGCTAGTTGGTTAAGATTTTCTGTCTCAAATATGATTACTTTTCAAATATGACATCAAGAGCTAACACATGGCCCTCATAAACAGAATTAAAACTATAATCCCATTTCTGCCACATTGATTATATCACGAGGGAGTAATTCTATTTAGGTAATGTGATCCTGTAACAAGATACTAAAAAAAAAAAAATCTGTATGAATGTTGCCATTTTCCATGTCTGTTTATATTAAAAACATTTTCTTATTGTTCTCTCTGTATAAATAATGAAGCTCAGAAAGCATTCCGTCTTTTAAACTGACATGCTTCTTTCTCCAAATAGTTTATAACATTTTGCAAAGGAAACGAAGTATTACTAGCTAAACCATCACTTATTTTAACCTACACTTGGAACAGTACATTCTTAACTATATTATAAACCAAATTGTAAAAGGTATTACAGTATTCCCATTCTATTATAGACTGTTAGGTTTGACTCCATTTCAAAAGTGGTGGGGGACTGTGCCAATTATATTGAAATAGAAAGGTTTATAGCAAGATCTCCTGTACCAAGAGACAAAAAAGCCACCCTATTTTCATAACGGTCTCAGAGGAGAACATAAGGGAAAGGAGAAACGACAACAAGCTCACTTCCACTTGGAAACACCATCACTGTGTTCAGACCAAGTTCTGTCCATGCGGAGCAAATATTGAGCTTGTTCACGCTGTAAATCTCTTGCCATAAATATTTATAAACTACAAGAATATCTAGAGAGCTTAATGAAGACTCTCTGTGTCAGCTTGCCTGACAAATATATAAATAAGAAAATGTTACTTAATATTTAGGGTGTCGATACCCAGCATTTATGTATAATCCATTAGAGATGCAATGCTTTCCCCTTCCAAGCCTTGGACAATTACCACAAAGGAATGACACAGCTTCTTTGTTTAGGACGCTGTGTATTCTGTAATTCTGCAAGTGGTATATACTCTGAAACTACACAAGTGAGGTATAATTTGAAAAAATAAAGGTTATTATCAGAGACTGTATTTCTTTCACCTAACAGCAATTACCTTTTGGAATAGCCATCACTACAAAGCACTCGGCACAGAAGAAGTGGAAGTACTCACTGCATGCTCATCCTAAGCCTCATATCCACACACCAACAGTCAGCCTTGGTGAGCCACAGCATTTAGGTTCGATGCCAACTGCTTTATGTGATGAACGTGAACAGACCATCCCTGAAGTCTGCAAGGCAGTTGCATCCCCCTCATGTCTTTCTAAGCAATTTATATCACTGGTAGAAGTCCATCTGTAGGGAATTCCTTACCGACGTAAATTCTGCTTTGCTGGCAACAACTGCCTTCAAAGTACAAACGGCGCCCACGTGCCATCAAAGAAGAGGAAGGCAGCAGAGAATTTCACCAGCCACATGTAGTTTACTAACCAAGTCTCTCTCAGGTGAGCTGGCTGAAGCATGAGGGCTCCCCAGCAGGAGAACCAGGAGAGAAGCTGAGCACGCTCCCAGGCACAGCAGAGCCACCGGCTCAGCCAGAAGCAGGAGCATGCAACAAAGCTTTAGTAACAACTGCATTTCTGGTGCCACTCAATAATAACACGTACCCCTCCCTATAGTACAAGGAAGTGGACTCTTTTGAAGAAGCCACCAGCAAAGCAACACAAGTATTTAGCATTTCATAGGAAATTAATGAGGTTAAATATGCTGGGGACAAAGAATATAGTGTTTAAGTCTACAGACTGGCTGCCAGAGGAGATGAATGGTGACAGATCAGAAACTGAGACCTGTTTCTCCCTGTTTTCTTCCCCTACCCCACTCCCTCATAAGGAAAAAAAAAAAACAAACCACCAAGACATCTCTGGCTGTACTTGATTTGAACTAAAAAGTAAATCCCATATTACGTGCACTGCAGCAGATATTTTTGAAGCTGGCATTTTTGAGATGCGACATCATCATGAAGGTGGATTACAGATGTCCAAAGGAATCAGATTTCTCCAGCTCACAAAGACAGAGAGTTTAAAAGGTTCCTATGCTCCAGATCCTGACCTGTCTTCCTGCAAAAAAACCCCACCTCTACCCATTCTACAGCTAGTAGCCAAATTCCTTACCTAGAACTCAGGGAATGCAGATATAATCCATTCACCAGGGAAAAAGGAAACCTGAATATGATTAATGCCCCTCTAACCAGTATTGGTGTGAAACATGAACAAGGTTTTTCATCTGAATATCTTTATATAAACTCCCACTGAAGGAAAAAAGAAGCCCATCATCTGCAGACACCTCTGACCAGATATACACAGCTTCACCCATATCCCCAGAACTTCCCCATATCTTTAGTGCACCTTGCCAAAAACACTTCACCTTACCTCCAAGACATAGCTAAAAAATTCCATAAACTTTCTAAGCCCTAGTTTTTCAGTTTTAAAGAAAAGCTAAAGCAATCTGATGATAAATGAACTGTATCACAGAGATGCAATTGCAAAAACTATTAAAGTAATGGTGGATTTTGTAACACCTTAGATCACGCTAATTTTAGACTGTTCTATGGAGAGATGAAAGAGGAAAATGCATTGGAAATCACAGAAGACAAAGGCGCACTGATTTCTGAGGAATCACACAATGAAAAAACATGACTAGAATACAGTTGATTCAAGTTTGGGTGAAGAAATAGACCATGATGATTAAAAAAAAAAAAGTATTTCCAAGTCTCATTATCAAGTTTAAGTATTGTACAGTCCTAGGTGAAGAGACCCTTTAGCTAAAGGCAAAAAAATAGCTCCAGCTGGAAACACCAGAAGTAAAAAGCCTATTGCTTGTCCCCTTCTCTGACTTCTAGTAGAAAAATACATGCAAACACCTCCAGCCACAGCTTTACAAGTGTTGAACATTAAGCTTTTCTGAACTACATGCAAATGAGTCTATCTAAAAAGATACAAAAAAGCAGAGATGATCTGTTTATCAAAAGCAAGTAACAGATTAAAACAAATTAAAACAGTAACAATATTAAAACAATAACAACAGATTAAAACAAACCCTCTTCTGAATGTGCAAGAAGGAAGCAGTAGTTTTAAAATGCCCGTTACCAAACAGGCATTTTCATTTCTTCCCTAACTGACCTCAAGCACAGAGGTCTGCAATGTTCAGTACGTCTGTACAAACATCAGCTATAAGACTCCTATTCAAACAAGAGCTTTATGCACTGCCTGCATGATCGGGGTTTAAAACCAAAACAAAACAGCAATTGCATGCTGACTGGAGAGTTATTTCTGGAAGAAAAGTAAGCCATGAATACTTGCAGAGGAAGAACTCTCTCTTTATCACTTATTAAAAAGTTGAAACCTCAGTTTCACACTTTATCTGTAACTCCCTGACAGATGTGATGCCACTGCTATTGCCTCTTTGCAACTGTCAATTATCTAACAAGATCCTGATTGGTTTCAGAGCTGTCATGAAGAATTCAGCAAAGCTGCCATGAAGCAGCTCTAACTCGCTCCTCAATACGTACCCTCAGGGAAAGGCTTCAAGAAGCACGGTTGATGGTCAGAGGGGAGGAAGCCCAATCCCTCAAATCAAACCAGGGTCCGAGAGAGAACAGAGACCGGACTGTGACGAGGGTCAAGAGGTTCCAGGAAAGTGACTCCTTTCTTCCATCAGCCAGAATATGAAAAAAACCCACCAACCATAGAACCTCCACAGCAAGCTGTCACGACAGTTACCTCCTGATTCTTAGAAATCCAAATACCTGCCCTGAAAACGTCAGTAGCATCTGGCTTATCGCAGTCCTTGGATGACTTTGAAAGACAGGGGCCTTGCCCTGTGCATCCATTTCTGGCTAGTAACAACCTGATACTTCTTCAAGTCCTTTTTTGGTTTACAGGGCACTGCACTTCCAGGTTACCAGTTTTATTCCTTTCCAGATTGGTAAACGGGTCTACCATAGTTTCCTCAGAGTAGCAATCACAGTTCAGTTGTTGTAAACCTCTGTCCTTTTGCTTTTTTTCCAGTCAACGAGAACAGGGAGGCTAGTTCTGTAAGCAGGGAGGGTGCTGCAATCTACAAATATACACTATTACATTTTCTGAGTTTCAGGCTCCAGAGCTGTTGGCTTGGCATCCTTCACAGCACTGAATTCACAAACCAAATAGTGAACTTCATAACTTCACCTCTACTTTCATGCATAAACTTATTCATACTCATGCTGGCACTGCCTCTGCCTCATTAAGGAACTGCTGACACCTCTTCTGAACTCAACACATCTTATTCAAACCAATTCTACTTGCATAGATGTTGCTTATTAGGGAGGATGCATGCATTAAAATTTTATTTTTGTTTCTACAGAGTTCAGCTGTTCCTGCTGTTTATCTCTATCTAAGGTAACAATTAGCCAGTAGGAAAATTATATTGTGTCACAAACAGAAGACTATGACTTCAGGTAGGTGATCAAACAGCAGGAGCACATGAACACAGAAGAAACAAAAATGCTGCTCAGATACGAATGTCCTTGGCAATAGACAAAGATGAGAGGTAAGAAAAGAAATGACAGTCCGGACGGTTTATAAACTGAACGTTTCTTCAGACTGTCTTATTAAGCATCTTCAAGTGTACAAAAATTGCAAAAGGACACGTCACTATGTAGAGACTAATTAGAAGAAGTTACAGTGACAATATTATGTGACATTACATATGACAGTGATTTCTGTGCTGTCATTTGAACTAGGTTGAACAGCAAGCTAGAGCAAAACGAATGGTTTATTAACAATGGATATGATCATTCTTAGTAAAACATACTAATCAGGAAACAGTTCCTCTCTATACTCCAGACCCAACTTAACTTTTGAAAACTGGTGTTTAACCGCCACAATAGGAGTATGAAATGTTACACAGCCTATTTAAATAAGTATACTTGTATCTTTGCAAACAGGATACAATATGGCAAACAGATGCATAGGGGAGAAAAAAAAAAAAAGGGTAAGGAGGAGGAAAATTTTTGTTTTCCACAGTACTGAGCAACTGCAGACTGGGCAGTTACTTCAACATAAACGACCTTTACTCAGGCTTTCATTGAAACACACTAGTGTTGATGGGTTCTCAAAAATCAAAGTGTGGTCGATTAACTGTTGGCAATTAGCCTCTTCCCCCATCTCATATGAAAAAAATACAAGTAAACAGCAAAACCGTGGATGCAAACACCGCAGGTGATTTCTTCCCAGAAAGACTGAACACAGAGAAATAGTTACTGTAGGTAAATTTACAGCATTTTAAACATAAAAAAAAAGGAAGAACACCTCGGTTTTCTTACCAAGTGTGCCCTATAAGGCAAGAAATTTTGTTGCAGAGGGAAAGCGGGATAAAAACTCTCTCAGCTACGTGAAGTGACATCCCCCTTTGTAAGGCACCCGGCTGCCGATTTAAAGCTGCACGGAGCAGCCGCGGCAGTTCACCAGCGAAACACAAACTTCTCTCAAGTCCCAGCTGAGGAGAGGGAGCATTCATCCCTCTCCTCGCCAGCTCCGCACGCTCGCTTCGCCGCGGAGGGGGCTTTGGGGGAAAACACCAGTTCTCGGGCACTTTCCAACCCCACCCCCCCACGCTGGATACATGGGGCTCCCCACACAAATACACCCGGCATCCTCCTCCTCCTCTTTCCTCCTCCTCCCTCTTCTCCTCCCCCGGCCCGGCCTCGCCTCCCCGCGCCGCGCCCGGACGGCTCCCGGAGCAGCGCCCGCCCTCCCCCGGCACCTCTCAGGGAGGGAGGGAAGGAGCGGGCGCGCAGCCT
>VYZM01022209.1:0-24631 GCA_013398915.1 Dromas ardeola | reverse complement strand
GTGAGGGCGGTTGCGGCTTGGCCGGGCCCCTCCGGGCACCTTCTCCCTCCTTCGAGCTTGCCCGCCGTGAGAGCCACGCTGGTACCTCCGATGCGAAGGCTGCGGGGCTGGGACGGGCCGGTCTGCGGCGGCCCCTGGGCCCTTCCCCAGGCTCGGGCCAGCCGCGGGGTCACGCCGGCTTTTAAATAATATTTATCGCCCTGCGCTGCCCCGACGGTTGAGTTAGAAACAAAACAGCAGGGAACGGGATGTCATGTTAAGAGTGTGTCTCGGGTTGGGGGGGGGGCGGGGGGAAACCCCAAACAATATGGTAAAATGAAATTACAGTTAATACCCCTGGTGTGGAGATTCACGAGCGATAATCTTGATCTTTCCCAGAGCGGGCCTTCCTTATCAAGTAGGACTCGCTGCTTGGCTGCTGTCATGGTGCGTGATTTATTTCCCACGTTGGGTTTGGGGTTTTGGGCCCCCCCCCCTTTTGTCCCCCTAAATGGAGTAAGCTGGGTTTGTGTTGCTTGGAGCAGTAATTACAAATAAATAAAAAAAAAAATAAAATGAGCGGCCAATGTGCTGAGTTTAAACATAACTTATTCTTTTCCCCTGTTGCATCCATGTAAACACACTGTTTTCTTTCTAAAGAAGCTAAAAAGTTAGGATTTTGTAATAACAACCTCACTTTAAAAAAAGCTTCCCTCCTTACCATCTTTGTTCATTCCTAATAAACAATACGAAATACAGCTTTCTTGCATTTCCTCTAGATCAGAAAATCTACCTCAGGTTTTCTACAGGGAACATTAAGTCTAAATGTCTACGTCACGTTCTCCCTCACAGAGTATGACAGCTGGGTAGTAGGATAATGATACGAGGCAGAACAACTTACAGCAAAATTCGAGATCCTTACATTCAGAAGTCTGTGTTATTCTCAGGATTATTGGAAACTTATGGAAACATTTAACTTTTAATTTCATATCTGTTGAACATGTATTTTCATAGCTTTTCTTGTGATTACAGTAGGAGATAACATCTGGGCCAGATTAAAGGCCCGGGCATTGTAGACTGACTCTTAACATCAGGCTCCTGGAGTCATATGATAATATCGGACTCTCAGCTTTTACTGGGGAAAAACAAAAACAAAACAAAACAAAATAGCTTTTTACGAAAAGAAGTGTATTTCCAGCCTTCAAGGTTGCAAAAAAAACATTGTGAAAATGTAAACAATACGACTCAACAGCAATATCGGCCTGAGGCCAGGTCTACGTTACAAAATGTCCTTGACTCTCAGCCGGATGAAATAGCCTCCTCCGTTACTGCGCTGTCAGCTGGGAGGATTAGCAAACTCGAGCAAGATCCACGTGGATAGTGCAGGGGAAGGGCTTGCCATGCAAAAATGTACCTAGACAGTAGATAGCTCGCATCTAACTCTTGTTGTCTCCACTAGATTTTGCAGGAGCCAGCAGAAGGAGCACGACGTTACATTTATTTTCCCTGTTTAATTGGAATCAGGGAAGAAAAAGAGGTTTGTGGGTTTATTTTCCTTATCCTGTATACTCATAATGTTGCACAGTCTGTGATTAACCTCTTATGAAGTATGGCATATCTGTAATGAATCCTTCATATCTTAATCGCACAGTGCGCAGCTGAGGAAAACCTCAAGCCTGAACCCCTGCATCACAGCACACATTTCTATACGTGCTGTTCCCTCTTGCATCTTATCTGTTTTGCTGGAAACTCTCTGGTGTCTTGACTAGCTCCCGTGGGAGCCTGATCCCCTGCCTGGTTGCTCTTACTCTTAAAGATGCCTTCCCTGCTGTCTGGGCTGACTGGTTTTGTTTTTAGTTTTCGAACATTATATACTGTCACCCCTCACACTGGTGCATAATTCGAGCCCTTTCCTTTCCTGCTAGGATTTCCTCTGAGCCATTTAATGGTTATTGGCTTTGCCTCCCTCCGCCTAGCCCCTTTCCCCCACAGCCTGCGTATTCCAGCCCACGTAGCCTTTGTTGAACCCATTTTTCCACCAGTGCTTTGGATTCAAGACCAAGCCAATGTCCTAACTGTTTCTCAGCTTTACTTCTAATTCATACACGTAGAATTAACTCCATGGCAGAGGTTTTTACAAAGTGAAACAGAAGGCAAGATTACCGCACAAAGAAAAGCCTCCAACAGGCAGGGTTTCTCTGAGGTGATTATGTTCCTTTATTTGAGCTTAAAGTCAAAGTAGATGAGAGTGCAGAGGGAATGTCTCTTTTATTTTACTAAGAAGCTCCCCATGTTGGTTACAGTTTTTTTCATTACCCTTAGAAAGAGAAACCTCAGTCTGCCGGCTCAAATCCAGTCCAAGGTTCCAACTGCTAAGAAACCTGCACAGCCTTACCCTTACCTCTGGACTTAGAGGGTGGCTCAACGCCACAAGAGCTTTCAAAGTGGTTTTTTTTTCACGCTCGGGTTAGTTCCCTGGTTTGCTTGGTGGCCCAGACTCACAGGCAGTTGTGTCAGCACACAGGAGAGCGAGGGGCAGCAGCTGGAGCTCCTGGAACCAGCAGTGACTGCCAAAGTCACTCTAGCTTTGAACTGTGCCTCGAGTTCCAGTGGAGTCAATGGGATCTTTCCTAGGAAGTCCCTAAAGAGCAAAAGCTGTTAGGAGAAGATGGCTACGCAGCAAATGAATTTGTGGCTGCCCGCATCACAGAAACCACTATCATAATTAGTTCTCTCGCTGAATGTCTCAACAAGAATTAATGGGCATGGCGTGGTGAAATCCTGATCCCTCTGAAGTCAATGGCAAAACTCTCACCGACTTCAAAAGGGCCAAGGTTTCATACTGAAACTGTAGCTCAAGTCCTCTCTTGCCCCCAGCAGGAAAGTCTGCAGCACCGTAGCTTAGGAAACGGGATGTGAGGTAGTCATGACTTCACCAATGATGCCTGTTACAACCATTTTGGAGATAAAATAGGACACGCTGACTTGTGACATCATCACCTTTCCCCTTTGCCTAGGTCATACGGTTTATATTTTTAAAGAAAAATGCTTCATCCAACCCTTCCCCAAAACAAGGTCAGCTCTAATAAATGTGATAGATATGCCTGATGAGGTTTATCCTGTTGCAAGAGTGCGGTGGGCTCACCATGGTGTTCTTCCTGTGATGGATAGAGTACCAGATCCTCTTTCCCTCCCTGAAGTGCAACGACAAGAAGACTTTTTTTTTCCTTCGCTTTTACTCCCATACCATATGAGCTGCACCTTTTCACCAGGACATAGGCAGCTTACAAGTAGATTTCCTTGGACTGATAGTCATGTCTCTATTCCAGAAATTTTCTCCAGGCCATGAGACCTCATTTGTCTTTGCAGTTACTGTCAGCAGGGTTCCCCCCACAGCCTGTCAAACCACAGCAAAAACTAGCACTCCCACTACTTCTGTGGCGATTTTCCCATCAAACATCCCATCGAGTCCCTTTTTTTATCACACACAGAGTTGCTGCTTCTCCTTGCTTTTCAGTACTACCTTATTTTCCCCTGTTATATATAATACCTGTTCTTTCTTTCCCATCTCCTCTACCAGAAGAGGTTGCCTGGTTCCCAGGATGAGAACGGTGTTTCTTTGTGGCTAAAAAAAAATCCTTACAACAAAAACTTCAGAAAGGAGAAGGTGCTGGAGTTCAGCAGCCCATACAGGCGAGTTAGTCCAACAGGAATCTGGCAATATCCCCAAGGAGAAATATGAAATAAGATGACCTGAAAGGCTTGGGCATTTTTTTTACGCCTTTGGAGGAGCGTTTGGACTCCTGCTGATGGTGCATCCAAGGTCAGGCTATCTACCTACTCACTCTTTTCTCCTTTTCCATCTCCCAGGGAGTTGAAAACAGCACTGCCCGAGGATACGCTTCTTCAGTGGTTGTGTTTTCAGTGTGAACCATGCAGGATTCTGATTTTAATTTGGCACTGCCCACCAGACCACAGGGCAAGTCCAAGACTTTCCTTATGAATATTTAGCCATGGCTACATTTCAAAGACGAATTATAAAAATGTCATTTGAGAAAGTTACAGTTCTAAAATTTGTAAAGCACTTTAATGCTAGGTCGATACAGCAAAAACATCCTTTTAAAAGAGCTCACATTTCAGGCTGACAGACACCAAAACACGATTTTGTTTTAGTTTGCTCAAATTTTCAAAACCAGTCAGCATCTGGGCTCTATTAACCATAACGTGCGTGCCTTTTAAGCAACAACAATTTAAGAATATTTCCTTTTCAAACCCCTTTCATGGAGTGCAGCGTTTTGCAATACGCATCCATAATATTTACCAATCCTGCTTTGCACTGCAGCCTTTGAAGTTTAAAAATTAGTTACTGGTAAAGCTTTGTACATTTGCTCTCACGCTTCTAGTCACAGGAATTAACGACTAGAATTTATGCCTATGGTCAAGAAAGGTAAGTCACTGTGTCCCGGTAATTAGCAATCTTTCCTACAACGATTTTCAATCTTTATGTAACATACATGATGTGACACACCATCTGTGCGTAGGAAAGAGCTCATTTGCAACTTGAAATAGCCACTTCTGGGCTAAAGTGCAGTACCCTGGAAGTGCAGCTTATGGCAAGCTAAGAGACTCATCCCTCTCCTGTTCAAACTCTGGGAGGAAGATTCATATTTATATTTCATATTTATATTTTATTATTATATTTCTATTTCTGTCTGCATTCATATTTTATTTATATTTGTATTTATGTTTATATTTATATGATTTATATTAATATACAAATTAGTCTGCCATTCGGCCAAGACACTAAGCACCTGAAGAATTTGGCTATGGATCATCAACCGTGATAGCTCTTCAGGGCTGTTGTTTTTATTAGCTGTTAGGTAAATTCTCAAAATAGACTAGAAAAGCAAGAGGAGATCCTCAGAGCAGAAAAGAGTGCCCTCTAATGGTTCATCTTTAGGTTTAATGTCTGCAGTGCTTTATGAAGCCCTCTTCTTTTAAGAGATTTGTAAGCTAATGTTACACAAATGCAAGATGTTGGAACAATTTATTATTTCAAGGAAAACCCTGATCTTTTTTACCCTCTTAATTGCATTATAGGTATTAATTAAAAATAAGGATGGAGGCATGTTCTTGGTAACATTTTGATTAAATTACCATTACCCAGGATTTCGCAGAGAAAAATCAATGCCTCTGACAATTCAGAACTATTAGCTGTACTCTGTTCAGTAAGTTTTCTGTTTCACTGTGGGAAGCGTGTTTCAAGGCCTGGAAAGGCAGCATGCAGGACACGTGTAAGTCCCCACTTTATTTCAGAATCCAAAAAATTATTGTGGATGCCCTAGAGCAGGATATCACTCTTGAATGAGTAAATTTCATTTTTTTTTCTTAAATCTACATCAACTAATCAAAATGCAGATAATAGTTTTAATTAGTCCTTGCTCAGTTCCCAGCTAATGAACTCCCAAGATAATTGACAGTGGCTGATTCTACAGACTGTCCTATTTTAACAGGCCTTGCCAGTAATTTAGTGAGCGAATTTCTGGTTTATGAAAAACATGGTGATCTTTGCATTAGAGCTATAGGACTTGGAGAGAACAGCTGAAGTGGAAAGAGAGTGTCAAATTCTCCCCCTCTGGCCCCGCTATCAACTGGCAGCAGCATCAAGCGCAGGGTACTCTGTAACTACCTGTGCTGCCACAAAAGGTATTCGAAATACAGGCACAGGACAGCAAAAAGCTCCGCACGTATTCACTCCAGCCATTAGCTAAAGTGTCTCCCATCGATTTCATTGCCTGTGAGAGCAGGAATGAATGTGGGTCCTTCACTGTCTCCCTATGTAAAGGTTTCCCCAGCTTATGGCCTGTAACTCATTCTTCATGTGATGGGGGGATGGAAGAGGCAATGATATATGTCTGAAGTCTCATTTGCTGCTTTTCCATCTCCATTAGTTCTTTGAATAATTTCCTTCCAGTGTGGACTTCAATAAAGACCCTTCCCGTACGGCTGGCAACTAAATGTAGATAAGTGCCAAAGGAAAACCCAAAGAAAAGCAGATCCACTCCCCAAATATATTTGTTAAAACAGTTGTGCCTGCTATAAAGATATTACTGAAGGATCATCATATTTCATTTTGGGATAATTAGATTCTATTTTCCACTCTCAAGAAAAAGAAGTGATTAGACTGAGGCTATCCAATCCATTCCTCATCCTTCCTTCTTCCCCCACCTCCCCGGTCAGACCCACAAAGACGGTATTTGGTCACATGGATCTCTGAATAAAAGACAGGGAATTGTGTCTGAATAGCCCTGACTCATAAAGCTCCTTCCAATGCCTTTTTCCGTGTCGGGGCTTTGCAGTTAATGCAACTTCTACTAATTTTTTCCTTCCTACAATTGTGAAAAATCTAATACCTTTAGAATGATCTGAAAAGAGCTTACACAGAAAAAAATCCCCATTTAATCTTGGCATATTAAGAAATCTTTTCTTTGAACAATACATTTAAAATGCTATTTTCCCCAAACACTTTTTTTTTTTTTTATTTAAGATAAGTAAAGCTCTAAGTGTTGAAAGAAATTATGATTTAGAGTCTTATCTTCATTTGTAGTTTAGGAATCCTGGCACTTTAACTGGAGGAAACATTAGTGAGAATATGTGCATCCTGTGGTACTCTGTGGCAGTACATCATGAACTCAGTATATCTAAAGGTGTCCCAGTCACCATCTTAAAAAACGATGGGAGCCAAAGGCCCAAACCACTTAAAGATAGGAGAAAAAAATGTTTGCAGAGCATTCTATATACCAGTTATTTAGTTGTTGCTCCCACTTTGTGCACTACCCCTCAGTTAGTCATAGAAACATAGAATCACAGAACCATAGAGTCACAGAATGGTTTGGCTCAGAAGGGGCCTTTAAAGATCATCTAGTCCAAACCCCCTGCCATTGGCAGGGACACCTCCCACTAGGGGGAGAATCACCTCCCTCGACCTGCTGGCCATGCTTCTTTTGATGCAGCCCAGGGTGTGATTGGCTTTCTGAGCTGCGAGTGCATGTTCCCGCCTCGTATCTAATTTTTCATCTACCAGTATCCCCAAGTCCTTCTCCTCAGGGCTGCTCTCAATCCATTCATCCCTCTGTCTGTATCGATATTGGGATTGCCCCAACCCAAGTGCAGGACCTTGTATTTGGCCTTGTTGAATTTCATGAAGTTCACACAGGCCCAATCCTCAAGCCTGTGAAGGTCCCTCTGGATGGCATCCTGTCCCTCAAGTGCATCAACTGTACCACTCAACTTGGTGTCATACGTAAGCTTACTGAGGGTGCACTCAGTCCCACTGTCTATGTGATTAATACAGATAATGAACAATATCTCTTCAAGTACAGACCCCTGAGGGACACCACTTGTCTCCACCTGGACTGAGCCATTGACTGCAACTCTTTGGATGTGCCCATCCAGGTAATTCCTTATCCATTGAACAGTCCATCCCGCCCATCCAGGTAATTCCTTATCCATTGAACAGTCCATCCCTCAAAGCCATATCTCTCCAATTAAGCAACAAGGACATTCTGCACATACTATGCCTTTTACAAAAGAGCAAGATTTGGGCAAATTGCACTTGCCCTCACTTTATTTATTTGGTTTACCCCACCGAGTGATCACAGTGTACAAGCAGAAGAGCTGTATCTCTTGGTCTCGTTCAGTGCCGCAGCAGCTCCCCCGGTTTCTGCACAGAAATTAGAGTACTCAGCTGTGCATCTGCCAGTGGTTTTTATTACTCTCTGCATTAAATACATGCCATGGTTTACACTTACATGAACACAAAACATTTCAGACTCGTGCCTATGGTGTAGCCGGAACACTTGTCATGGCTCTTTGAGACAAACAAAGGACAAAATCATTTTTTTTCTAGGATATTGTTTTTCATTTCAATAGATTCAGGACGTCTTCATGAGCAAAAAGCACTCAACATTATGCAGCCCTGGGTCCTTGACATATGGATCACCCATTTATTATTTTGCTACGTAGATACCATTCCAAAATAAAGTTTTGAACATCAACATTCAAATTTAAAATACTATTCAGTTTTAAACAGGAATATCTGAAAACTAAAGCAAAACACAACCTAGCAAAAGGGCAAATTCCCTTTTTCTTTCCCTCTGCAAAACCTCCACTCTTGAACAACGTTGGATAGATAGTGAAATGGCTGTGCAGAAAAAGAAGGTAGAGGATAGATATTGAGTTGTCACAACTGACAGTAATAGGGTAAAACAAATATGAATTGAGCTGAGTTGAAGATTCAAACGAGATTTGTTAAATTTTAGGTCAAAAGCCAAATGAGAAATACACAAAGTCTTTCCTGGAGAGACCTCTCTTGTTTTACCAGGTCCATTATGAGAACTGCAATCAAGATGGTTTCTAATTAGGACTTAATCAACATTCAATCAGGTGAAAATTAACTAAAAAAAAAAAAAAATATCAGGGTCAGTTACCAAGCTATAAACTTTACCCCGCTTTTTGATTTCCCTTTCAAGCCTACTTTCCTTCTGCGGTCTCAGCTGGAGCGTAGGTGTCAGCACACGACAGAACAGGTACAAGAACACGTCTCACTCGGGGACAATTACCGCTTGCCAGCTGGTGCAGGGTAACGTGCTGCTGTGCAAGGTCGTATACCCCAGCTGCTGCATCTGCTCACTTTGACTCCATCTGGATTGCTGCCCAAGATAAAATTCTTCTGTCTTCCAAACACCTGATGTTTTACAAAGTCAGGAGAAGCTCCAGATACGAGGAAGCGAGGTGCCCTGTAACTGCTTGTAGCACGTAGGCACTTTATTGGTTGCTCTTTTTGCTCTTGCTGGTGTATGCAGACTAAATTCCTGGAAACCACTTTCGTTATCAATGGATGGGGTAGCCAGTGGAGAAGTTTGCTGTCACCAGTGGTACCCATTTTTGGTGACTGCAAAACCATCATGGCACTTGAACAACCCTCAAACTCACCCTTGAGATGGAAGCTCCAACATATTTCTGGAAAAGCTTACCCTCTCTCTGCTAGATGTCGCACGTGGATAGACTTCAGCGTTCAGGCCTGTTACTTTTCACACTCTACCATCCTTTACAATGTTGACCTGAATGAGATATGCCCTTGCTTTATGTATTTGTCAGTGTAGGAAAGCCACATGTGTAACCTGTTAAGTTTAGTAGGGAGTAGCACAGCATGAGCTGTTGTCACTTGCTTAAGACTATACCTCACAAATTATTTTTTACCCTTTCTAAAATGGAGTGCTTTGTAAAAGCAACATATAGTATATGCCAAATCCGGAGTCTTTTCAGAAGTAGTGCCTGAGTTATCACATGGTGGAAAAACATTTGAACTCCTTATTTTGTGCCCTGAAACAAAACAAGGACAACATTGTCATAGTTACATAATCAGAAGCAGCTGGGAAAATGGTCTTTGGATTCTGTCAGAAATTTTACCTCTGGGCTGAGAAGTCCTGTCATCCTATAAGGCAATTGTTTTGGAAAGTTATGAGCCACAAAGTGGGAGGACTTGACTTAATAGCCATAAACTATGTGCTGGAGGACCTCCCACTGACATCAGTGGGAGTTACACGCACAAAGACAGAGCAGCACACGGCCACTGAAGTAAAGGGTTTGTCTCATTCCTAACTTACTTGGGCTGCACAGGACTTCAGCAGTGCCAGTGAAACTTAGATTTAGGGATGGGGGAAAAAAAGCTCTTTCATAAAAGCAAACAGAAAAACTTACCTGGAAACTAATTAAACATCAAGCAAGACTGTCGGAAATCTGTGTCTGAGTGAGGGCTTTTCTACCATCTTCCTAGCACAAAGACTAAATGTTGAACTTTGTGCAAATTTTCAATCTAGGTGGTTTTGGAAGAATTGCAAAAGTTGCAATGTCAAAGTGTAAGCATCACTGATTGCATCCTCTTTTCAGTGTAAGTGGGGGCACAGAGCAAACCTGGTGCTGCTGCCAGTGGCTTTTGAACATTCAGCCAGAACTCAGCTGCTTCGCTGATATGACAGGTACTGAAGCACCTTATAAGTACTTATACCTTATATAGCCATCCTTACCATCCTAGCTTTTTGAAGAAATACCTTTGTGGTCTTCAGAGTGACTGCTCAAATCAGCAAATGTTTCAAAACACGCGTATGGTTTAGCCAGTCTAACCTACAACATCTTGAAGTTGTTCTGGATGTTAACTACTTGTTAGATTTCTTTGAGAAAATACAGAGCGCACAGATTGACGATTCTTGGGTGCTGTCAGTATGATGGAATTTTCAATTTTCTATTAAAAACAAAGCAAACAAAAAAGAAGAGGGATCAGAACATCCTGGACTTGGCAAATCTAAACTCTTTTGCCACTTAAGACAAAGACACTTTATAGGTTGGAAGGAAAGAAGTAACACAAGTTAATGCACAACCCTCAGATTTTTTTTTTTCAGGAGGTGAGCCAATAGGCAGAAAACACTGATCCAGCAGAGTTGTCCTGAAACTTAAAAATATATTTAATCATTGTTTATAATATCTACCAAACACAAAGAGGACAAAGCGCAGCAGTTTTGGGCTTTGCACTTTGATATCTTCAAGAAGTGTAAAGACCTAAGAGAAAAAAGCAAATTTAGACTGTGAGATTAGGAGTGAGTGTAGCCTTACCAAAGGTGAAGAAAAATTTTCAGTATATCCCAATCCTTCAGGGGACCTACCCATCAGGAGGCTGGTATAGCATCTGGTAATAGCATGTACACTCCTGAAGGGATGTGCAAGGCTTTCGAATGATGAGGGGATGCAGCTATCCCATAATTGCACATGAACAGGGAGGTAGAGACATATATTACCTATATGAGAGAATAAGCAATACGTAGGAGACCCTTCCAGCAGTCCAGGCCAATTTCAGGGGTGTGACAGAGCACAAAGTGTAGCTTCTCTGTATGAAGGGGTACTGGGTGGAAACTGCTAGGTGCAATAATGGCACTTTAAACTCTATGTTTGTATCAGCATGGAGTGTGGGGTGGTGGGAGGAATGCAATATCTTAACGGCGTCACCAGATTCCAATCCACTAAGATGGTTTTGTAGAAGGAAGGAAAATACGATTCAGTTTTCAAACAGTCTTCTCATGTAATTCTTTTTCGGTTCTTTGTTTTTGTTAGTTGGTTAGTAATTTACTTGAAAGAACGCTGAGTATAAGCATTTCCTACTCCTACAGGAATTACAATACACTGAAGCACTATTTGAAGAGAACATGCCATACTGAGTTTGCAGCCCTTTGAGGCAGGTACTACGCGCTCTTCTCATCCATCTCAAATAGATATGCAATTTATTTCTTTATGATTGTTTGCCGTGGTTATAAAATTTGCCCTTTCTTGCCCTTCTTTGCCCTTGCTTTCTATTTGCCCTACTGTACAATACCACAAAGCAGTTTTGTTCACGACAGTCTACATTTACACACCTTATGTTTGCTCAGCGCCATAAAGCAACAACATGAAAGCAAGCAGCTACAGCATTTATTACACTCTCCAGTGGTTAAAATCAATCAGCTTTTGGCCTCAAGCCATAACATAACTGGTTACCTTTAGAAAGAGCCGCCCCAAGTGCACAGGTTGTCGTCATATCGTGATGGCTGATAAGCCGGTGACATGAGTATGGTGCACAGTTAAGACCGTAGGAGATATCAATGGAAGAATAGAAGAACACACATAAGTTTCCCATAAACAGTGTTGAACAGCATAACAAACTGGATGGATTTCTTACAGCTACTCTGTCTCACTCCTTTCTGTTTCATAATACAAGAGCATTAACCAGACAAATAAATAAGCTCCAAAAATGCATATAATTAAGCATCACAGTTGAAAGAATGATGATGGGAAATCTCTCTCTCCTGCTCTGTTAACTGTCAATGCCAATATGTGACTAATAATGCAATTTGATTTATTATTACTAAAATAGAAAAGATAATATGCATAGTTTTGTTGCCTTCTACAGCTGTTCACTACCACTATATGATATAGTAAGAAGTTTTAAAAGTGTGCGTATATAATCCTCCACCCAGAACCTTCCAATAAACAAAGCAGCTTTCCTATAAAAAATTTTTTGCAATGAAATAGCCATTGATTGGAAAGTTAAAATCCAAGCTAATTAAAACATTTTTTAATTGGCATCCTCAAAACTTGTCAATTCTATTTAATAAACTGTTGTTGCCCTCTAGTGTTCAAACACAGCTTGTAAATACCCCTCCAGAAAGACACAAACTTGTCACCTTACGGTGCCCGGTTTGTTCTTAATCCAGCAAGACAAATGGATGGAAAAAAAAAAAGGTGTTTCAGTACGCCTGCCTAATACCGACTCTTCTTTGCTCAAGCATAAAAAAGGATTTTTAATGTAAGAACATTTGAAGTTGTTTGTTTCACTCAAAAATTGTGAAATCTCAGCATCCTCACCAAATTAGTCATGGTCCTCCTGCCATTCACCGTGCATGATACACAGTGATGTGTGGGTTGGAGGGCGATGTTTCTAATGATATTAGCCAAATACGTGCCTAGTGCTCTGAACGACCCTGAGATATGTCTGCCTGCCTTCTCTTGAACGTATCTCTACTGTACTGTACCGTATCAACTAATACTAACCATCTCTCCCTCCAACAAATTTGTTATTACAGCAGAAATGCACAGTGAAGATTCAAGGGTTGTTCTCAGCACCTC
Organism: Dromas ardeola; assembly: GCA_013398915.1. NCBI lineage: Eukaryota > Metazoa > Chordata > Aves > Charadriiformes > Dromadidae > Dromas > Dromas ardeola. Next base: position 11,938 of record VYZM01022209.1, on the reverse strand, counting down.
TCCTGCAGTAAGCTGCCGTGATGGCATCAGCAACATAGAAGGCTTCTCACAAAATTGTAATTCTTTTGAGAGAAAATTACAGTCAACCTCAGATCTGCGCCCGCATTTTTACAGCCCACAACTGGACTTACCATCTTATTAATTCATTTCACAGAAATGTTGCTCCCCCTCATCACGTTCCTTGACCAGAAACCTTTGAAAATAGCTATTAAAAAAAAAAAAAGGAAAAAAAAGAAAGAAGAGGTTAAACAAAGTGCAGTCAACAGACAAACTGATGAACTTGAAATACTTTTCTTTCGTAATTTTGTTCACTTTTAAGAGGTTATCCAGTATGGTTTTTTATTTAAGCATTGTCAGACTTAAGCAGCACAGAAGACCAGCTGGTTTTGTATCCATAAACCAATTTGCAGCTCCCATATAGTAAGAATTCAACTTCTTGACATAAGGAACACTGACTTTTCTTTGATCTTTGAATAATGGAATTTTCAGAGTATTTTCTGCAGAAAGTTATTGTTAGAACTCTCAGAAAACTTGCCTTGGGGCCATTTTTGGATCACGCCTGCTTCGCACCGCAGTAAGCTTGACAGATCTAAGAACCTCTTGGACGTGAGTCACGTTTCGTATTTTGTAGTAGAAATATTTACTTGTAGTCATGAAGCACCCTTCCTTCTCTGTCTTGATGTTTGTTGTTGATTATGCTGCCTGCCACACCGATACTGTGAAATCTAGTCTTTCATTCTCAAAACAGGTTTATACCGGGTGTATGTGAAGGGAAATGTGAATAATACGAACTGGAAGTTGTGTTGCGAGCAGTAGATGCTCACACATACTCTCACTCATCTCTTATTGCAGAGTCGGGGAGAAATATGCAGCAGCTATGCTTATTACCAGTCACATGAAGATGACATGAAGTGAAGAGAGTGTGCTTTGAGAGCCAGGATGAGCTCTGTGTGTTCAGGAGGGACAGCAGGTCAAGCACCGTTGCAAGGAGCTCTTTCGAGAGCCACCAGCCTGGTGAGGAAAGTCGGAGAATGCCAGAAGCATGAAGATAATGCAAACTTGTTCAATTGCTCCTGCTGACCGTCGGAAACTTCTTTGAGGTTGGCACCCTCCTACAAACATCGCCACCATTTTCCTTGAGAACTGTTTTTACCTCCCTTTAGATGTTCAGCAAATGGAGACCACACCTTGCTGTGTGTCTTCTGCCAATAATACAGCTGTTGTCTTCGCGAAGGCCCCCTCACAAGTTTCTGCCTGCTCTGCGATCAGGTGTTGAGTCTCAGCCGTTAGGGATTTAGGTGTATTAGAACAGATTCTCTCTTGTGCATACGCCAAGTCACTTGATCATGCCGTTTGTCACGAAGGAGCTTGATTGCAGCTTGCCTTACTTTGATATGATAAAAACTCTTTCTCTCTGATACACCTTGCAAAAAACCAACGTGCTACAAGGTGGTGAGCTCTTTGGAAAAGGCAAACTCAGATTTGCAGCATGTGGTTTTAAGGATAGCTTGCGATGAAGAAAATAAGCAGAAGAAAAAAGCATTAAAGGTACATATCCATAAAATACACGTAGCTAAGGGAAGTTAAGCCAACTATGTTATGTGTGCTACAATTTTTACTGTTTGTACCTAAAAACATTTGAACGCAAAACTGTACTGCCAAGTACCCCTTTAAGGCTACAGATAGAGTAAACAGGATTGCCAGACAATCGTGTAACAGTATGGTATTTGGGAGCAAATAGCACTGAAAACACTCACGCGCTGCATAGGTACTCAATTTATTAGGTGTACTTCTATTCCACTAATCTTGTCACAGCACAGATTAAGCTTTTCAAGTGCTTTTTCTCCTTAAATACAAGATCTTCTTAGCTTAACTTGGATTTTAGTGTTTATTTTCCAGATTTAGTAATAAATCAAAAATGACAGACATTTCAGTTCAGAGTAGAAAAAGCAGTTCTCTGCAGTTCTCTTCCTCACCAAAGCCATCTGCTGCTTTCCCATTAGTGGCAAAACAAGGAATCCATCCTCTTCTGAGATTTCAATATCTACTGTTTCATTTCAGAGTTGTCCTCTCAAAGGCAGGAGATTCCCCTCACAATTTTATTCCCTCTCCCCATCATACATCAGCATACATTCCATTGATCAAGTAATCCAGCCTGGTATAATGCCTCTTCTGAAGAGATTCGTGTATTTTCTTCCCTGTCAGTGCGATAACTAGCAACAAGAATATCACCCCAAAAATCAAAGCTGCTACAAGGCTGCTTTTTTCTCCCAGCAAAACACCTTTCCCTCCCAGAAAACTCCCTGGCAGGTAGCTTTCTGAATCAGATGGGTCATAACCCTGAGGGTTATTTTGGAAAGACGTGGGGGAATCACTAGCAGACAGAGTGAAACCTGAAAAAGAGAGGAGGGTAACATGGTGGGTACTGTTGGAAGAGACAACTGTTGGCCCAGGAGGGGTGGCTGGAGTTCTTAGCCCTGATGGGGCGGTAGCAGATCTGGAATTCGTGGTTACCCGCTTGGTTGCAGAAATAGAAGCAGAAGTTGTGGGACTGGAAAGAGGAATATGAACACCAGTGATGCTGGTGGCAGGGACACCAGGTTTAGCTCTAGTGGTCGCAGCAGGCGGAGAGGTAGCTGTGGTGGTGGTGGTAGTGGTGGTGACAGTAGTAGGTTTAGCACCACCAGGATGCAGAGAGGTCGTACGAGATTCCGGTCGGGTGGTACTTGTAGGCAGAGGAGTAAGAGTCGTACTGCTGGGTTCAGGAGCACTAGACTGAGTGGTGGGGAACGAAGCAGAGGGGTTTCCAATTCGAACAGCAGAAGACATATTTGGTGACAGGTTAATTACTTTCTGCCTTGGGATGGGGTCTAAGCTCTCAGGGTGTTTTGCCCTCTGAGAGTCAGGAAAAACTGTATGCAATTCAATGCTGTCTAAATGCTTGACCACGTGGTTAAGGAGTTCAGATGCCTGATGAAAGACAGATTGTTGCAAAGCAGCAGTAGGATTCTGATGGCTAGTCTGGCTGCGAGAAAGAAAGGCTCCAGCATCCGAAGACAGAGAATAGCCATTTGAAGAAAAGTCCTCACTTTTGAAGGATGTATCCTCTGGGGCACGGGTGTCTGGAAACAGAAAGACAATACCAGTATTTAATTATTAAACCTATTTTTGACTACCACAGGCTTAGTCTATTTGTATTTCTGAGTAACAGAGATATAAGGGGGCTCCAGAAAGTAACGACTAATGAAACTGAGGCATCAAGATCTTCCTTTCTTTAAAACATGGTGAGTGAGATTTAAATTCTGTGTCATAAGACCTGTCAGTCTCAAGCCTGGGCACACCAGACCCTGACTGATGCTTCTTACATCGCAATCTGATTATTTTATACTCATACCGCATGCATGTAAGTGTTTTATTTAGCAGTGCAATGCAGAGTGAGTAGGCCCGTTGCTTTTAAACCATTCTCAGCCTCTGTCAATTAAGAATGTTATTTAATAGAATTCGGAAGCCAGGCAACAGCGTTATGTGAGAAATTCCATACAATCGATAATCAAAGCAGCTACCTGATTCTGCACAGGTATTATAGAGAGACTTTGGGTGAGCAGGAGCTCTGGAAAGATTGGTTGTTATCATTCAGTTTTTATATATATGTGCATATGTATATATATATTTGTATATATATATAAATAATCATTATCATTCAGTTGCTGCACAGAACATTTAAAAGAGAACATCCTCTCAAGTACTTCTGACTCTCACTCATCTGTTTTTTTAATAGAAATAAAGAGGTTTGTTAACTGCATGGGAATTGAAATAAATAACAAAAAGTCCATGACATTTTCATCGTCACTTTTTTCTCAAGTAGGAATCTAAAGGCATGGATTTATTTCACTTTTATTATACATGCAAAGAAACCTACTTGGCTGCTGCTTTAATATATATTTCCAAGCCTTAAGACTCCACAGAAAAATGAAATTCAAAAAAAGCCACCCCAAAAGCAACAAACAAAAAAAAGGGCAATGCTTTAAACAAGAGCACAGCAAATACTTCACTTGAATCACAGACACCGATTTTTATCCTAAACTTACAGTCAGGCACCAGCTTGTTAGCAAATAAGATCCTAAGTAGAGATAACGGACTCCAGCCACAAGGTCTGATGTTAGAGAAAAGCCATGCTCTGGTTTTAGAGAGTGGCTTTAAATCACAGAATGTTCAGTTATGAGAGAATCAGAAACTATATGGTCAAAGACGCCCAAACTCCCAGACTGCTTCTGCAGCTCTGGACCCATTTCCACACCAGGGAGGAAATGGCCTGTCACCACCATGGGGCCAGTCCCCAGCTCACCTTTTCCCTGTTCCCGATGCACTCCCATGGATGCTTTCCCCCCTGTGGATTTAAACAACCAGCGGATGTAGCGTGACAGCTACAAAGCACGTGCAGCACGCTCTGTCATCTTCAGTTGGCTCGCCTGAGCAACAGCTAGGCAAGCAGGGAGCAGTCACACAGCGTTCAAAGGACAGGGAGGATACGTGACAAGTCCCGTACAGGAGTTAATATCACTGCTACTCTGCAGCACTCAGATTAATTAACGTAACTGCCTGCCTTAATGAAGGCAGGCATTCTACTCTGCATTTTCAGCATCAAACATTGATTTTCTAGTATTCTTCGTCTCCATTTTAGACTACAAGGTCCCAAATGCAATTGCCCAAAAAACTGTCACGTGCGAGGTACAGCTGGGGTAGGATAGATATGCGTGTTGGCAAGAAAGAACAAGGGCACTACACAAGTCAAACTTTAAAAAGAGATTAAGAAACCAAAGTGGTCCTGCTGGTATCTCAAATCCAATAAGCTGCATTAGAAACCAAACTTCAGGTTGTCGCTCTTAAAAAAAAACCCCAAAACTAAACACGTCCTGAGCCTACTTTGCTAGAACCCAGCAGTCTTGCCTGGGTGTCTTAGTGGGGTGGAAAAGCCAAACGCCACAAAAGTACGTGAACATCAGAAACCAGAAACGTTATTTCTTTTTTAGCAATAGCTCTTTGCAACTGGGATGAGGAAATGTTTTACTTCCCAAGCCATAGGTTGTTTCCATGAGTTAGCAGCCACAAGAATCGTTAAAACAAGAAAAAAACAGAATTTCATTACTAACATAGCATCAGTATTTTAAGATGCTTTATTGCCAATAAAATGGTCTTTCTCCCTTTTGGTTTGGTTTTCAGTGTAACCACATGCAGATTCTCATATGAAAAAATGAAGCTTGAAATGTCTGTCAGTACCAACATTGCTCAGGTGCTACTTTTGAAAACCTATGAGGAACATAAGGTAAACAAGCTACCATAATTTTTCCATAATTCAATGTTTACAGAAGCTAAAAAATGCAAAATGAAAAAGTGATGGGATACGCAATCAAGTTGTTAATTGAGCATTATACTACATGAAGGATGAAAGCACAAGCATGATTACGTTTCTTGTTTCTGTGTTTGAAACCCCTATATTCTTCTAAGGGAGAAAGAGCTGGAGAAAAGAATAGTTCTAACGATAATTTTACAGCCATGCAGTTAATTTGTTGCACATTGCTTTTGCCCAATTCTTGTGTGCTTGTGCTTGCACAAAAATATTTGGTAACAGTATGTGAATAATCTTTCTTCATATCCTGCTGTCGCTCCTTGCATAGTTCCTCTTGGAAAAGTTCTCTTTTTCAGCAAAAGTTCAGTCTCTGGAAACACGAAATTTCTGCTCTCTCAAGCAGCCAGACTGAAACCACCTTGTGAACTCTTGGCAGGAGGACAGTCTAATTATCAGTTTCTTATCTGAGCCGTTCAAACAGGGCTGGTGCGAGTCAACATCAGTCAACAAGTAAGACTTGTTATTAAAAATCCCACAGCACATGACAGATTGAGAGTCATTTCTGACCGTGTAGCCCATATGCCATAAAGCTTTGAGCTTAGTCCGTTTGCATCTGCGCTTCAAGTTCCCTAACTGAAAGCAGAAAATAATGATTACTATTGCCAATTACTCAGCAACACCACAGCGGTGATCCGAGGCTTACCAAACATTTGCTCAGTGTTTCTGCCTGTGTGTATATGGTATTCATCAGCGTAGCATGGATCCTTTGAATATGTAGACGGCTACAAGGGCATCGTATTTCTGTTGCTCTTAGTGATACTCTTCGGCACTACATACAGGGAAAATTTCCTTCTTGAATATACCAAGATGGAAGCAGCTTCTTTTTTGTTTTAAGCAAGGGAAAATTATGAGGCGTTCTAAATTTAATGTGAAGGAATTTCATAAGGGTCGGAATGTTATTCCAACCGGAAAGATGGGCCCATACAAGAGCTCGCCACACACCTGCCCACCCACCTTTCACAAAGCAAAAGAGCAGCATTTTCAAATTACAGTGCTTGGATTAAAACGTTTTACTGAAAACGCAATCCCAAACATTTTCTGGTCACTACTGAAAACTCACAGGTGCAAAAGTCATCTAATGTGGGGACTAGTATACTATTATTTACCTCTAGTTATCTTGTAGCTCGCATATCCTGTTGCGGGTTTCATTGGACAAGCCTCTGTGCTAGGGCAGTAAAATAGGTAGCAGTTCGGATGTGCGCTTGTCCTTTGAGTGTCAAAAATCATCAAATTACACTTCTTGTCTCCTGCAAAACATTATATATATATATATACACACACACACATATTTCAGCAATAAGAACTTTTATGCCATCTTGATAATAAGCTCTGATCTGTTAAATTAGTTTTTCCTCTTGCGAGTAAGAGGAAAAGTACTAACGTACAACATTCCTACAGGAAAAACAACCCAGGACTGCAAAGGAGTGGCACAGGGCCAACATACGAAAGGTCACACCTTCCTCTTCCTGCACAAATGAAGTTGGGGAAATAATGAGTCTAACCCTTTATCCTCCCCTCACCCATACCGCACTGGCACCACTTTATATAATAATTTCTCGCTTACAAATTCTGATAAATCTGAAAACCTCCTTGATACATTCATGGAGAAGGAAGTTAGTTATACACTTTTCCCTTCGCATCCCAGGAGTCTCTTGGCTTCTTGCTGCTTGGGGGGGGGTCACTTTTACCGCTGTCATGTCTACTCGCTGCTGTACCTCCTACTGCTCCAAGACCTTGATGCAAATCAGCCGCCTCAGAGAATGGTAAGCACTCTCATTTTTAGCTAACATTAATGTCAGTTATTTTGCAGCCCATCCACGAAATACAGCTCCAGGCTCTTAAAAGTTTAGGGGTCTGAGAGTTTTTATCATTTAAAATTACCACTGTCCCTTTACTGCAGCTATTTTCCTGAACACTCTGAGGTCTTGCATTAAGGTCTAACATCACACCTGGCAAAACAGGATAGCAGCCGCAAGCCGTTACTAACCGCAGCATGAAGGAAAGGATAAATTAATGTTTGCGTGTCGAATATAGAGAATACCCTTATCCTAGACGACTTCAGAAGTCATTTCCCAAGCGCTCGTATGCAGTCACAGAAAAGATGGAAGAGGAGCCGGTTACCTGACAGCTTTTCCCCCGAGCAGCAGGCGCGAACACAAGCTTCGGGGTTCGGGGCGTACAACGGCTCCGCGCCCCGGATGCCTTTGGGCAGAGATAAGTTTATATCGACGATGGTATCAGCCATTCTCTCGGCGGAGCACTCTTGACTCAGGCATGGTCTGGCCACCGCGCAGGCGATCACCAGCCAGCAAACCGGCCACCGGGGGCTAGCGGGAGGCATGGTCCCTCGCCGGTCTCCGGGCGCCCCTTAGCACGGACGTACCGGACCCTCCTCGGCCGGCAACCGGATTTCGCGGCCAGCTTCCCAGAAGGGCTGGTAGCCGGGGAAGCCGCCGACCGAGACGCCTCCTCTGCTCCCGGGGCGGGGATGCGGTTTTGGGGGCACCTTCGGGCCGATCCCCCCCGCCCCGCCCCGGCCTCCGGCGACCGGGCTGGGCTTCGCTCCGCGGGCGAGGGCGGGAAGGCAGCGGCGGGGAACGGCGGGAGCCCCGATCCGCCGGCACCTCCGGGAGGAGGGGCCGGGGGAGGCGGGTTCGGGCCACCCTCCCTCCCTCCGGCTTGCCCGCCCTCCCTCCGGCCTGCCCGGCGGGGCCGCGGGGGTGGCCCCGCTCCTCCAGCCGTTCGCCGGCCCCGGGGGCTGGTCCCGGGCGCAAGGGGAAAACCACCCGGTGAAACTCTTCGGTGGCGGTGGGTCAGGCTGATGTGGTTTGGCTCAGTCTCCTCCGACTGAGATCCGCTTTTGGAGGCGGTCGTGAAAGCGGTTAATCCGCATATCCTGGTCTAAACGGACGTGTGCATCTTCTGGTGTCTGCCTGAGCGTCCCTGGGCTCCCTGAGTAATCCTGTTCAAACCGTGGCCAAAGCACAGGGTGTTTGCGGAACGGGAGTTGTGTGGACAAGCCTGTCTACTCCCTCAACGGCCTTAGTGCAATTGCTTGCTTAAGCAATGTTTTTCCTGGGAAATTTTTCATTTCCTCTTTCTAATTGTTTATTTTTTTATTATTATTATTATTATTGAGGCAGTGTTCAGGACTAAAAGTGGCCCAGAGAGTAAGGACTGCAAGGAATAAAAAGACTGTAAGATACATTCCTTCTTTCTCAGGTCTCTCACCCTTACAGAGAAAGGTGAGAGTACTATGAGTAATTAGAATAATACAGTTGTCTGTAAAGAAAAGACATTTTCTTTTTAGGGGTGGTCCATTACCTGAAGAGCTACCAAAGGGGCAGGTTATTCTACACATTGTAACAGTTAGGGTAGAATAATGAAAATAAGGCATCTGGTTGCATCTCTGGCAGACATCTGCTGTCTACTTTCAAGAAAGAAACTTAAACAGAGGTGAGATTTCTTGCTTCTCTAAGATCCTTCCCTGGAAGAGGCGGCAGCAGCGGGGACACGTCCTGCTTTGTCCTGCCCTGCTGCTGCCTGCCCTTGCTGCCTGCCAGACACCATGGACCCACGCCAGGGGACGGGCGGCTGACTACTTGTTCTTCACGCCCAGCCAGTCCCCTTCTCCTTTGTTAACACAGCTGAGTGGCGTAAGCTTTTATTTGGAGGTATGTGTGGGAAGAGACTGAGCCTATCATCTCATGTCACATCAGATGGCCAGTTTGGGGCAATTCCTAATGTTTTGCTGTGATTCTTGCATTCTTGGTGCTTTTTTTTTTTTTCCTGAAATTTTCAGCTGCATTTCTTTAAGAAAATGTTTATTTATAGTTTTTTGAAATGTAGAGGGAGACTTCGGTAGCCAGGTTTCCCTCTTTTGGTAAACTGGTAAAATTATTTTCATGCTTAAAAGAAAAATCCGTAAGAGAACGTAAACATTTAAGGTGTCACCTACTAACCGTATCAGACGGTGAATGAACTGTGAGACTGAATACTAAAAGCAAGCACAAATATTACCTGTGCTATGCATTAGGCAGAGTCCCAGCTGCCACCTGCCTTTGCTTACATAGTGGTGGTGGAAGATGAAAGAAGCTCTTAAAAAAAAAAAAGGCTAAAGGTCTGGCTGGGGCGTGAGGAAAATGGTTCTTCGCTGGGACTGTTGGAATAGTGTTAAGGGTTAGGGGTGTCAGGACGCTGGAAGGATAGCGAATATGGAGCCCTGCGCAGAGACTATTGTGGTGAGACAGGCATAGATAATTATGGGAATATGAGGAGGGCTGATGTGATATGTAATACGAGCAGGGCAGAAGAGATACTATGGGATGCCACAATTGCCCTGGTCCGGACACCATTGCTTCTTTGCCCCCTTCCCACCTCTTCTTTTCTGCTGCTGAGGTACAGGGAAGCCGAGGTCCACCAAAAGCCATGCAGAAACCACTGCTGCTGGCTAGGAGAGTGCCAGCCTTGCCCAGCGGCTGCTGTGCTTCCCTCCCCACCAAGATGGGAAGGAAGGGAGGCCGAAGGAGGGGAAGATGGATGGACCCCATCAGCCCTGTGTCACAGCTAAGTCACTAAAGGTGTTTTTCAGCCTCTGTAGAGCACCTCCCTGCTTGGGACCTGGTGCCCTACAGGGTGAAACACCTGGGCGCAGACAAGAGGAACTTCAAATATATATATATGTACGTTTGTGGGTATTCACACTCGCATACGCTATGTGTATAGTTAACCCCCTTGCCTCCAAACTAGTCATTGTAAGCCAGTCTCAGAGAGTTCAAGAGCGTGGCAGTCACATTTTGTAATGCTCGGTAGCAGCAATGAGGCAAATGGGAGTGTGCCCTTCTAATTGGGACTGCCCACCAAAATGTCACGATGCAGGGACGGGTAGGTCAGGGCTATTCCTGTGCCGTGTTACCCCCAGGCACAGCTTCTGCCTTAAGCCCTAGCCAGGCCCTTCAGAGGAACCTGCAGCTACATATTTCCTATACCATCTGGACAGTTTCAAATAATCCACTTATGTCAAGCATTGAATGTACAGAGTAAGTCATAAAGGAAAAGCAAAACTGATGAGAAACTATACAAAGTATTTGCCAAGGCCTTTAAGTTGCTTGGGTCATGGTAATACAAACATCAGATTTATATATTCTAATGTAGATATGTACAACCATACACAGTTTCAGGCACATTAGTTACTGGATGAAGGACACTACAGAGGACTTGTATTATATCCACATTAGAGGCAAAGTAAAGAATTCACTTACACAACGAACACATTTAAATAGAACTTTGTTTTAATAATGTTTTCAATGATAAAATTCCATGTGGTAGACACACATGATGGTTGATAGGTAAATTAAAACTTTTCCGGGGTGGTGATACACCACAAATTCACACTTTCACAAAAATAAAAGAAAACACTTCAGAGAGGAGCGAGAAATCCATTACACAGAAGCGGAAAGAATGTGGATTGAAATTAAATGTGCTGATCCAATGGAGCTAATATAAAAATTTGTCCCAGAAGCTGTATTTCAGTGCTAGCTCAGAAATAGAAAGGACACTCGAGCACCCAGGGAGGTGAAAAACACTGTCTAAAAAGTCAACAGATTATTGATTGTGTTAGCATTAGGGGGGGGGTTGTAGTCAGCAGTGAGAGTCCACATTAGATGACTGCTCTGTGCTGCTTTTAGAGAGGTCAACACTGGGGGCCCCCAAGTTCAACTACTGTCCATCTAATAGCGAGCTGTTTGGCAGCTAACAGAGCCATACCCTCCTTGAAACCCGGTTCCAATCTCTTTTTTTGCCTTGCACTCACCAATTTGGTGACGTTCACCACCTGGCCTCGGGGCCGTGAAGGCTATGTGTTACCAGTGCCCAGGCAAGGCAGTGTCTGTACAGGGGATGGAAAGAAGGAGGAAGGACTGCAAGGGTCTGGCAAGCAAAGAAAGGAAAAGGAAACACGGGGAATTATAAACTGAGACATTCACATTTAAAAAGAACAGGGGTTGGACTCATCTGGCAACCCCTGCACCCCTGCAAACCCACAGGTCATGTCAACAGAGGACTCCTGAGCTCAGAAATTTGTCACATCCCAAGGCCAAGACAAGGTGACTGGGTCCCTTTCCCGGAGCTGGGCAAGGGCTCCCGGTGCCACAGCCGTGTTGTGCTGGTGTCAGTTGCTCATGGCAACCCTTCAGTTGCCTCTTGGGTCACCCACAGGCCTGCCGGTTGGTGGCGGATGGGCTCCGCTCGGCAGGGGGAGCTGTGAAGAGTCAGACTTGCTCCTCGGGAGATCCCCGACCAAGGTAAAGACATTGACCCTCCCCCCGGGTTTTCTCCGGGGCATAGAGATCCTCAACAGCTGACAGCAGTAGCGTCCAGTGACAGTTCAACCAATGCAACCCGAAGTTCCACTGCTGGAAATCAAAAGGCTCCCCCCACATCTGCTGCATGAGAACATTTACTTCCTCCCCTAGAGTTTGACTTTTGAATCAAAATTCTGCTGCTGATAAAAAAAGTCTTCTGCAGGTTTTG
>VYZM01022208.1:596865-607191 GCA_013398915.1 Dromas ardeola | reverse complement strand
TAAAAAAAAAAAAAGAAAGAGAGTCCCTTAGCATCAGACAAATTCTTCCTTGGAATTTACTTCTGCCTTACCATCTCCAATCCTTTTCATGCTCCCTATTCATACCATTGAGGCAACAGAGTTTTTTTCTCCATAGACCCCTTTGGGTTCACTGATCTCTGTTATTAACTTCAGCCCCTATTCACACACTTCAAATCTCTCCTAGGAATCAGATGCCAACAGCAGATGGTGTGAACTCCTCCAAGAAATAGGACAGAAAGCTGTGACTCATTGCCTGATGTGCCAGCAACACTTCCCTCCCCACTGCATTGGGCTCACCTGTTTGCTGTATCCACCTGAATTACTCAATACTCAGCTGCAAATATTGCAGTGCAAGGGGGCTGCTTTCATAGGAAGTGCATTACTGGTAGGTGCCCAAACAAACAGAAAGGAGCATACCATTTTACAAAAACTAATTCAATTTAAAAGAACTTCATGTACTTATGGATGGCACAGAAAAGACAAAACAAAGCCGAAAACAACATTCTGTCTCTTTGGATAGGAAATACTGGTAATGAGCCTGATCCAAAGCTCACTGAAATCTGTACAAGCCTTTCCACAAACTTAATGACAGTTTACGGGGTAGTCAGTATAATTGTCATATATAATTACATAAAAGCCTGTTAGAGTTTTAGTGATTGAGAAGACAAATGTTTATGACATCTACATTCAGCAAAATTCTGGGGTTTTATGTGTTGTTACATAAGAAAATATAAACTTATTATGTAGCTTTCAGAGCAAGACATAAAACTTCTTGAGAGCAACAAAAGAAAGGACAGGAACAGGGATGCCAGAGAAGCAGAATTTTCACAGAATTTTCAGAGGGAAAGGAAGCGACAAACCTATGTGAGAAGACAGGATGACAATGCCCAGTAAGATGTTAAAACATGTTCACAAGTACTGTCAGGTGTAGGCATAATACACAGGTAAATTAAGGCATCTGAGATGTTGCTGATTCACTCAGCATCCTCTCCCACTTCCTATATGGATTTGAGCTCATTAAGTACAGCTGGAAGACATCAGTTCCTATGTGAAATAAACAGGTGCCAAAAAGAATGGAATTATGCAGCAAGATTTACACCACACATCTCATGTGTACTTTCTCTATGCGCCAGACTGAGCTATGATCTTTTTTATGTTATCCAAAGCAATAGAAATGCTTCCATCAAGAGTAGATCCTTAAAGTTACTAAAATAGGTATAAATGCTCAACATTTAAGTTCCTGCATGAAGGCAAGTAGACACATTGAGTGTTGGTATTATCCCATGCATGACATTACCTGGATCTACTCAGAGTAATGCTGACAATAACTACATGATTCCTGTATGATATGATATATGAGATTCCTGTATGACAATAACTACATGATTGCCCAGCTTTCCTCTCCATCAGTGAAAAGCTATTTTGCAGACAGAAGAGGCTGACTCATCACATGGTGAACACCTAGACCTTACAGAAGCTTAGGCTGCCTTTCAGATTTCATTCTCAGAACAGAGAGGACACAGCTTGCTAGAATTTTAACTCACTCTGCTTTTTCCTTTCTGACCAAGATTTCTGCAGGTACTTTTTGGGGTACTCGCTCTTATGGGAAGTGGATCAATCAAACAAGGAGGAGGAGGTAGATTCAATTCTTTACATCACATTTAACCTGAATAGGACAGTGCAGTCATCACCAGTTTCATTCACAAAATTAAATGAATCAACAAGCTGATACAGTCCCCATTGTGGGTTCAGGCACACCAATTAAATAGGAGTCACTGTTGTGTGGAGTCATGTGTCCAAAGTAGTTGGGTCTTCAGAGTCAAGGTTATTGCCACCTGTCTGAAGAGAAAAATATTTCCGAGATGGTTGGAAAAATACAGCAGCCTAGAAGCAATACAGAGCTGAAGGTCATCCAGCAATACCACCCCTTTATTCTTCCATCCTTCCATTTTCTAGTAAGCAGCATGGTGTAAATCTATACCGCACAAGTTTACTAGAGAACCAGAATTTTTCCTTACTGCCTAATGAAGCTTTCCAAAGTCATCCCTTTTGCTTTCTCTGTTCATTAAAAGGATAAGGCAATGCTTAAAGACCAATCAATAAAAACCTCAAAAGACACTCTCTTCTCCATCTGTCATATGGAGCTCCTTGCCCTAAGGGCTACACAATTTTGTATCATTTACTTTTTCATTTCCATAGGGAACTCCATTCAACACAGGGAGTGGCAAGTTCATTTAATAAGATAAAATACAGCTGGGTGCATTTGCTTTCATCACACAGCAGGACTTCACATAAAGAGGTGTAGGGAAAAGAAACTGCATGGCTAAAGGCACAGAAAACTTCTCACTTCTCAAGCATTAATTCAGCTCTCACTGCAGTTGACACAGGCCAACAACCACCTGTTGCTTTTCATCTGTTCACTATTCTGGATGTGAAAAGTTTGTATTGGTTCAAATGATGGATACATTCTGAGAAGGAATGAAATACCCCATAAACACACCCATCAAGGGCTAATAAATACCTCCATTAAATACTTCTGGTTTATAAAATCCTGGAGCCAGAAGTCAGTATTAGCTGGAAGGCTACATCAGTAAAGTATCACACATACTTGGCCTTGTTCTTACACCCCTTTTTCTTTATCTGCTGCAGGTTCACATTGAAGACAAGGTACTGGGTCAAGTGAATCTTGGATTTGAACCAAAATAGCCCTTCGTACAACTGAAATGGACCTCCCTTACTCAGTGATCAATTCTTACTGACTCAATGGGTTCACTTATAATAAAGGCTAGAGTGATAGCTGTTATAATAGGAGTAAATAGCCTCAGATCTTCCCTCAGCTAAATGAGACACACTTAGATTTTGGATTTGGTTTGGAAGAAAGTTGCAACATGCAGCTCCTCTGTCACTGGAATCCCTTTCATGACTAATTCTAGATCTTTCATTTTCTCTCCTACCAAACTAACAAAAAGAAAAAAAAACCCAAAACAAGCACATTTTTCCCTTTTTTTTCAGAGCACTAACCAGCATCCCAGGAGTTACTGCACATCAGAGATAATCCACACACATAAAACTAGGCTATTATATCTCTATACGAGTTTTTTGTCAATCAATTTCAACAGAAATTCTGCAAATTAACAAACCTTGTTTACTCTGAGGGTTTCATTCCATCTTTCTAAACCAATTGACTCAACAGGTTTCTTCTGAAACAAGAAAGAGCAACTGAAAGCAAGAGAAGCCAACTGCCAAACCCAGTGCCTTTTTAATTATGTTAATAGAGGGGCTGGACAATGAATTTATACTTATTGCAATACTGACCATTATTTTCTAATGGGACACAGATTGAATAGACTTTATAGCTATACTTACTGTATTTTCAACCACCTTTTCTGTTTACTTTGCATTTTGATAATGCTAAAAATCTAAGTGGTAATAGCGGCTATCAAAATAATACCAATAGTAAGAAGAAAAGCCGAATGAGAAGGGTGATGCTGCTTTTATATCAGTGGCCAGAAGTAATTTCTGGAGCAGATCAACAGCTAGCAGAAAGTGGTGCGGTTTGACTCAGGTCAGTGAATTAATACCAGTTTCTATAAGCAGAAGAGCTGACTTCTCATGCAGCCCCTCTAGCCTTAACCATGTCTAATCTTCTTTCCTTTAAAAACTAGATTTCCTCCCTCACCTCTCTTCAGTACTTGTCATTTTTACCTGGCTTGAGCAATCTTTTGCTCACCTTATTCCACCATTCATGATATACTTTCTTTCCTTTGTTTCACCTCCCAAGTCGCTATTCTTACAGTCACCAAACTTGGTTCACTTGCAATTTCAAGCATTGCCATATGCATGACCTTAAGAGGATGTTTCGGATCTTTTTAATTTTATGTCTATTCTTTAATTCAAATCAACATTTCACCAAGCTAGCCTTGTGCTGAATTGGGTAATTTAGAATGAATTAATGTAAAATAATTATCTTAGCAAAATGAAAACGAGCAAATTTAGCTATGAGATGCAACGGCACCACAATTGCAACACTTCCATTGAGTACGTTTACTTATACAGAGTTCTGTGCTACCACAACATCTCGTGTCAGAGCAGAAGTTCTGATGATGTCTAACTACAGATATCTGTGTAAGACCTCAGGACGCATCAATTCGTATTTCCTCTAAATACTGTCCCAGCCTCCAACAGTTGGGATTCTGTCACTTTCTGGGCTGCAGACGGCCTTTGTAGGCATATTTAGATTGTTTCTAGAGCACATAAACTTCCTAAACAGTGCAATGCACTGTTGCACTTTCCATTTCTCTTTCAGTTCTGCCCAGAAATCCCATCCTGGGTTCAGAGTTTGTTGAAAATTGTACATTGTCACAGAAAGTTTTTCATGCCAAATCAGTGTCTTAAAATATACGTTTCATAGTTTTAATTTCTTTACAAATTCAGTTCCTGGCTCCTTAGTCGATGTAGCCATTGATCAACGCAGTCCATTTTGGCCCCTTCACAATGGGACACGATGTCCAGTTCTGTGCCTATTCCAGCTCCTATGCGCTGTCCGATCACAGCTCTTCACCATGCTGTAAGCAGACAGCATGTAGTACTGTAAGTACAACCTTCAGCCCTTGTCCTACTATTATGCTTTGTTGAACTAAAACACATTTCTTCAAGTGAGCTCAGCTTACTAAGAAATCCATTTGCTCACTGTGACTACCTCAGGTCTCTTTATGATTCACTATCCTGCCTGTCCTAAAACTTGGAAGTTATACCAGATTTATTACCAGACTAATAGCAAAAATGCCCTACATCACTGCACTTAGAACTAATCATGCAGAATGTCATTAGAAATATCTTACCAGGAGAAAACTCCTTGCAGTTGACTTTTGATACACATGAATTTGCTGATTCTTGATTATGCCTAACCAAATATTTCACCATCTAATAGTCACAAACCCATACAGCGACAGAACACAAATCTCCCAACCCCAGCCAGTATCCTGTTCTCCGAACCATGCAGCTCTCTTATATTACAGTAAGTTCATTCATACTCCTACTCACTCAGATCACAAACTGGGCTGATTAACTCACAAAGAAATACTAAAGAAGAAGTAGAATCCCTGTTCTGAATCCAGGGCCCTTCTGCCCCAATCAAACAAATTACTGTGTTGAGGAAGAAAAGTCAGGAGACTGAAAATAACTCCTCCAAGTCTCTCCTAAGACTGCATTTGGCTTCCAAATGCTGTTGTGCATCGTCTTAATAAAGCACTTTGGGAAATAAATCAAAGGCTATTAAAACACTTGTGACATCACACTTGCTTCTTTGAGTAACATCCACATCTTGAATTTACAGTACATGTGTGCTGAGTAGGTGGTATACTTTAAAGAAAAAATAATTAATGTACTGGCTTCTTCCTCCTTTGGCTCCTTTACCAGAGATAAAGCAGACTGGGACTGTAATGTGCTTTTCTTACAAAAGAGTTAGCATTGTGAAAGCTGTTAACATACAAAGAGAGATTACAAAGAATAATACCATTTACCTTTGAAAAGGGAACACTTAGAAAGGAAATTTACTGAGGTCTTTAAGTTTCTTTCTTACTACCTTCATCGTGACTGGCCTCTAAATTTTATGCTGCCTCATAACAAGAGAGCACATCGTCACTCGAGCATTGGCAGGGAAGTGAAGAGAAATTATATTTCCACAATGCCTGTAGTCAGTGCACACTGCTCACAGCAAAACGAGGTCAGAGTCTAGCAAGCCACAGATGTGCTTACTGGAAAGGGCCAATAATTTAATAGTCTATAATATACATAGTTACATTTTTAACTAGGTACTAATGTTAATGTGGCAAATCATCAAAACTCACGTTTCGGGGTATAATCTGATTTCTCTAGCAGGGCAAGAAAGAAAAATTATCCCAAAGGTAGTAGATTTCTTATTGAGAGTTTAACACTGATAATAGCTGTCATTTATCGGGCACTGCTGAAAGAAGGCTAGGCAAAAAAAGCAGACCACCTCTTGAAGACTCTAGCAAGGAAAACTCGTTTTGAGGAAGAACTGTGCAAAAACTTCACATTCTTACCTACTCCATAGTATGGAAGGGTGTTGCTTCCACTTAGGCAGTGCTGCCATGGATTAAGAAGGAAAAAAAGGCAGTAGTTTTGCCTCCCTCACCTTCCAGAAAATACAAGAACAGAGAAGCTGAGAATTTAAAAACACAATTAGGAAAAAAGGTTGTTTCATATCTTCATGAACAACTGTTACAAGTGAGGTTTATGAAGATTTCATTTTGCTGCATCCTTTAGTGCTTCTCCCATCTAATAGTTCTTCCCGGCAATACCACACAGTCCATGTCTTAAAGTATCTTCTGTGTTAATTTTCCTTCCTTGGAAAGAGAACTGACTATTTAAAATGAATGGTTTTCAAGCTCATTTCTTACCCTTTTGCAAAGACTAGCCTCTGTTTGGGCAGAATCCAAACAGACGATGTCATAAATTGACCCAAAGATGACAATCTACCCTGTCAGCGAAGATGTGCAAGAGGTTCTCAAGGTTCTGTTAGGTGTTGGATGAGAGTATACCAGAAGTTCAGCTTGGTAAAGCATAGGCCAAATCTCTGTTAGGCTTCAGCCATGGATGGAGACTGTAGGCTCATGCAGCTGTGTTTCTGCTCTAACTCTTCAAGAACTGTTTTTTATTAGCCAGTTTCATCCAAAACTCTCAGCTCATTTACTGCAGATGGACAGGTAACATAACCCCATTACCTACACACACAATGGTGAAGAAGCTTGCCAAAAGCTGTCTGTAAGGAAGGTTAGGACTCGCAGCTGTGGGTCTCATTCCACAGCTCTAAACAAAAGATACATTGCTTCCTAGAAGGAAGGACCAAAATAAATAGAGGAAACCAAAAAATGTGAGGTTTTCAGCTTCCTAGATTGATCCTTCGGAGCTGCAACAGCCCAGGACAATGTAAACACACCCAAAGTATCAGTAAGAACACAGTAACTTGTTGGTAAATCACAATGGGAGCTTAGAGCCACTTACAGCTTCCTTTTATCCCCTTGTCTTACAGAAGGGTTATTTAGCGCACAGTTCCTCTAGCCTCCTGTTTCCCTTTTAGCTTATTTTAAAAAAGATTTTGTATTCAAATGTAAAAGGACAATGCTAGCCCAATTTTGATTGCAATTCCTTTTCCCCCAGAGGTTACAGCGCCCATCAGACTGGCAGCCAAGTGCTGTGCAGATTTTAAAGCCTGCAGCTGAACAAAAATCTCTTGGGGACTCAAGACCAGCAGTCACAGCCTGCTGGAGAAGACTGGCAGCTTTTTAATCAGTGACAAGGAACCTGCCATCTCCTCAGACTGTCTTCCAGCATCTGTGTCCCAGCTGTGTTTCTTCTTTATATATGGGAATTACCTGGTTCCCAGTTAACTCCATGGGGGTGTCTCCTGTCCTGCCTTAGGAGAGAGAACAACTTTGTAGCATTACCACCATGAAAGAGTAAAACCCTCCAGTTTTATCAAAAGTGAAAAAAATTGCTTTTGTTCACCAGCTTTCTGGTGATTTCTTTTACACTGGACAGCATAATCGTGTAAGTCAACAATTAACATTCAGCTGATCTGAAGGAAAGCCAGGCTCAGGGCTCTGCTTGACCTGATCAGAGCTGTGATCCGAACCTCAGCCTTCAGTGTGACAAACAGCATGCACATGTCCAGCTCAGAGGAATACACCCCATTCTGATCCCCCTTCCATCCCATCCTGGTTCGTCTTTCTAGCCAAGATACTTTAAGCGATGAAGAAAAAAAGCCCTCAGGAACTAAATATGAAGAATCTATGTTTGGGCTTCCCCATCAGCATTTGGAGCCATTCAATTTTCTCTTCACCATGTGAAAACCAGGAAGTGGGGCTTTCTCCCAACACAGAAAAGCTGAGATTGTGAGCAGTCCCTGACTCCAGGAACTCAAGCTTGAATCAAAAAACAAAAGGAAACAAATGGGAACACATACACAGATATGTATGTAGAGTCTGGAAACACAGCAGTAAAAGCAAATTAGTAGAATGAACAATACTGTCTTTTTGCCATAATTTTGCCTTGGGGAAGGCTGGATATCATTCTCTCTCTGTCTTTCCTTGTGAAGTCATTTAATACACAATACATGTGGCGTCTCTGAATTTCTATTACTTTTCAACTCAGCATCTCTCATAGATACACTATCTATCTAAATGGCGAGATCATTGAAAAGAGGTTTTATATTCACACTGAACTACACAGCACATAGTGAAATGCATGCTAGGGAAATTCATGCAACTTCCTTACAGAAGAAACTCATTTGGGGGGTAGGGGGAAATAATGTGTGAAAGAGAGAAGGAAGGCTTTTTACCTCCCACTGGGACAAAGCACTGTATGGGTTTAGAGTGCATTACAATTGATGTTGATAATTGACAGGACACATCTTCACCCACCACTTAATGTATCTCAACAGTGAAATGACTCTGCACAATAGCAGTGGGAGGCTGCCAGCCAGGACATAAAAGTTCCTGAACCCCTACATGCCTCCTCCAAGCCTTCATAAGGGAAAGTCGAGCTGCAGACTAATTCCTTGCTCACCAGGAATTGCATTTCCCTCAAGTTGTCCCTGTCATAAAAGCACAAACCTTCTCAGCACTGAGTACACATAGGCCCTCAACTGCACATCCTAATGACAAGAGGCAAAGTGAACCTTCCTTGCCATAATTGCTCCAGCTCCCTGCACAGTATTCACTAACAATACTGGTGCACGCACGCAGATCTGGAGTCTCACCCAGTGGCCCTGGGCCTTCCTAACGAACAGCCCATGCATTGATGTCCTACTTCCCTCCCCTCCCCCATTAAATTTCTGACATGAGGAAAGAAAAGCCCATTGCTGCTGAGAACCACATTGTGCTCCGAGGCACAGGAGCTGCTGGCAGGATCACTCTTAAAAGCTGGCTTTGCTATCACTATTGAAGACACAAGTTGATTAATTGTGGGCTTTATTTCTCCTTTTCTGTTTAGTCCAATTATTATTTGGTAGGTTAGAGAAATCAGAAAAAAGGACACTTCCAAGCAAGCCACTGTGTTTCAGTGTATACAGTAGTCAGTTTATGCTGCACAAACATACCATTGATATATATTTAAATATGCATTTTTTACAGCACAGTTTCCAGGTGTTTCACTATGTCCTTCCTTCAAGAGAGACCTATTGACATGTCTGGCTCTTTCTGGAGCAACAATAAACTTTGAATGTTTGCCTGGGTAATTCCCAAGGTGCAGATGCAGAAATATTTGGGATGTGAAGACCTTAGAGTTCAGATCTGAAACTAGTATAACTCACTCAACCGGAGCAGTTTTTTGTTTAGCCAAGCTCAGCCCCAAATATTCTTTCCTTTTTATCATTAATGGAGGATACATCCCTCTGAAAAGATAAGTACAATTTTACCCAGCTTTGCAAAAGGAAGAATGACTGCATAGATGTGAAAGGGATGAAAATACCAGAACATAAAGGGTGTTTTGCTTTCTGTTTATGAACTGGTAACTACTGTGTTATTTGTCTTTCCTCTTACATATCAGCTCCAGTCTAGCTTGTCTGCAGTTACTACACAGCCACAACAGACAGATGAACTCCATGGACCGGAACCAGAGATAGTTCTGCTATGTTTTACCAATATCTTTTGCGCAAACAGGTACAGTCTAGGAAACAGATGTACAAGTTCATCTTCTAATTTGCAGAACAAGAATGACAGACTGCATTTAAACAGTGTATGTCTATAAAGTGGCATGAACATTGTGCATCTGTTATTTACAGTATATTGATAATATATGTCAGTGTTAATATTCATTATCTTGATTTACATGATTTTTCATGCAGAAAATGGATTGGGATTCTCTTTGATTTACTTGATAACACTCCTACATTTCATGACTGGCTGCAACAGAGAACACACTTTTAATATGCTTAATAAATTTGCATCGCCATTAATGCTGAATATTTTATCCATGCAGACCAGGCAATGAGGAGCACATCACTAAATCCTTAACCAAATCTGATCCTTCAAAATATCAGGGTATGATTCTTCAATCTATGCCAAAGCAGAACTTACTTGAGATTGATTAATCAAAGACAGATGTAATGCCACAAAATGCAATGATTATACTGGCCCTCATTCTTCAGAGAAGGTAAGAATGTGGTAAATTTCAATAAGATTTACACCTCCTGCTAAATTAGGATCTATTTAAGCATCTGCTGTGGCTTGTTTCCCAGGCAGGTCTTTTTTTGGTTTTTTGGGTGGGTTTTTTGTTTGTATG
>VYZM01022208.1:579362-596853 GCA_013398915.1 Dromas ardeola | reverse complement strand
TTCCCCCCCCCCCCCCCCCCCTCCAGCATTACGGGACCTTTTTGATAGCAGACAAAACATCCCAGAAAACTTTGGCAACCAACTAGAAGAGCTGACTGTGCTAGAAGTTTTTATTACTGTTAGGCACCAGGGTAAAATGATGCCCTTCATGTAAAAAACTGATAGCTATAGAAACTGCTAGGTCCCTAGGGGTCCTGATGGCTGAACAGAGTGTCCCATCACACAGGAAAAAGGATGCACTCAGCTCCACACTCAGTGCATGAAATCCACGTTCTAAGCCCACTTCCACTGCAAGAGATCTCCCACTGCAATCAAACCATAAAAATATACTGCTTCCTACGTGAATAGCTGAGTGTGCAAACTCATTCTTCCATCCCCACCACATGCCCTCCAGCATCTATACACAGAGCAGCCAGTGGTTCACATGTTTGCAGGAGCAAAAATGAAAAAAAAAATTCAAATAAAAGACACAATGAAACATCATTGTTACAATTTCACTGAATGCCCGTGGGAGATAATGTAGCAGCATTTATCAAGCTCTGATACTCAGTTAAGGAAAGTGACTGACTCACACTGAGCAACTGAAGCACCATATTTATAGATAAAAGCATTTCAAATAGTCCTTTTTAAGTTTCCTTTTCCCACAAAACTGCTGGTTAAAATGTACTTAATGAGACTTTCCTTTCCCTCACTTTGTCGGTTCCTCTCATGGATTTGCTTCTCCTACCTACTTCAGCCGAAAGACCCTAATCTGCTGTTGCAGAGCACATTGTGTCACTAAGCCACGAGTTATAACCTTATTAATGTGGCTCAGCAGGTAGAAAATAAACGTGAGTTGAGAACAGCCCATCTGCAAAACAGAACTAAGGCACCAGCATAAAACGTGCAGCAGAATGATGAATACAGTAACAGACATATCGTGGAAATTCCCCCCAAAGGAAGTAAGCAAATACTGACAATCTTTCAAGTCTCCTGTTGCAAGATGTCTCTAGTCTAGAAAAGAAAATCTCCACAAACACGTCAACAATACTGAAGATGACATGGGTGTCTATAGCTCTGACCCATAGAGAGGGCATTCTTACATAGCAAGGAGCCAGAAAATTGCATGCATAAACATAAATACTATAAATGCTTTGAAGCCTCACTATTTACAACCACATAGCTGAGGTCAACTCACAGCCAAGACTTTTCAAACAAGAGGATTTAAGGGAGAGGGAGATGTCTACCAGAGATCATCTGTCTAATATTGCAAGGTTGTATTCAGATATGAACCTCAATCTACACCTGCCTCTCTCCCTGAGGCTTCTATCCCTAGACAAATTGCAAGAGAGAACGAACACATTCCTGTTGCTCCATTGCTGCTTTTCATTATCCAACATACTAATGCAAACCCATTTCCAACAATAAGTGTTTTCACCAAAACACCCCCATGCATATCAGTGATTATGGGACTAGCCAACATACAGGCAAAACACAATGGTACTTAGACCTTAGTAGTAAATATCCTATAGGTAACCTGGTATCTTGTCTCCAGCAGTGGCTGAGAGCAGAAAAGGATAAGAACACAGTAAGTACAGTGAATTCTTTATTTCATGAAGTTGTCCCATGGAGTAAATTAAAGTTATTCTTATACCGAGTGGCAGAGATGCTCTGAGTGTTCTGATTCCTCTTTGGCTTACATACCCAATTTCCCTTCCTGAAAGGACAAAGTTGTAGGATGATGTTTCTGTGGTGGTGTTGGAAGGTGGAGATGAGTAAACCGATGGAGGAGTCAAAAACTAGCTTGAGGTTAAACAAAAAGGCCATGAAAAAGCTGGAAACAGAGCCTTAGACTTCTGAGAATTTTTATCTTGCTGTAACCTCTGTAATATTTATCACCGGGCAATCACCAAAATATTGCAGATGCCAGTTAGCTAAATCCATTCAAGGCTTTTCAGGGGGAGGGGAGGCAGGAGGAAGACAACTATTAACATCCCCTGCTTTACATATGGGAAGTTAAAGCTAGAGCTATATGAAGCATAGGTATTTTTCAGAGTCCTTGAGATTCCTTTATGACATATGTGCTAAAGCTTCCTTACCGCAGAAACCAGCGGCAGTGGAAGACAGGCTGGAAGTGTTAAGCACTCCTGAACTGGGGAGCTCAGAGTTCAGGTACAATGTTGGAGTGTGGGAGTATCATCAATAACTTCCAGAACTAGCAGAGCAACAGATCTCGATTTAGAACATAAATGCTCTCAAACCAAACAAACTCTACATCTTCCTACTTTCTGGCTGAAAAGCAATCTTTAATTACTGCTATTTTTACAGCAAGTTCAATGGAATTACTCATTGCTGACCAAATACAGAGCTATGAGAAGGCAAAGAGGTGAATAGCAGCACTCATTGCTTGTCGGCCTCTTAAGGCCCTTGAGGGAAAGCGTCCTGGCATATCTTTCCAGAGCATCATATTTACACAAACAGAAAAAAGATTAGTCCTCCCCCACCGCTGCCTGCAGCTCATGGATACCATAGTTACTATTCTGACACTTTTATTTATTGGAAACGTAAGCTTATCTTACTCCATTTGTAAAAAACATCTTCTCCTAACTCTCACAGCTTAATCCTCTCTGTGATCTGAGAGATATCTAGGAGAGGAAGAGAAATAAACCCAATACACTCAGTTAATTGCTCAGTGACAGATAATCTTTTCTCCTCCTATAAAAAGAATAACAAAAAGTAAATAAAAAGCCCTCAACTAAAACTGTGAAAAAAAGTCTGCTGGGAGGATAACAGCGTAATTAAAGTCAGCCCCAGCCTGATGCAAAAATCTCATTTACCATGTACAGAAGCAGCAGCTCACTTTATATCCAAAGCTCGGTGAGCACAGAGCCTTAGCACTCTAGAAGATTGTATAGATTCTCCCCATCTCTTTTCTCTTACTGTATTTCATCCCTTCATGTCTGTCACCAGTGGTCTCTTAATTCATCGGTAGTTTTAGAAGGGCAATCTCCATCCATTAGTGCTGCAGCCAGCTGTAGTTAAACTGGCTGAAAAATTACAAAGAAATGCCATCCTAGCAGGTATTAGTGTGTTTATAAAGAAGACAGATTCATATCTTGTAGGCGATGGCATAGTTGTGTTATAGATGGTTACAGTCCCATCAGTCACAAGACTGCTTAAATCACCCAACTACACCTTCAAATGACAGATGTGCTTATAACCAGCTATAGCATAAATGACTCGTGTCTGTGACATGCTTCTAAACAGCCCCTCATCATTCATCTACCTTTTGAGAATGCACTCTGCACAGGAGGCGAGAGTGGTATTTCTTTGTCATGTATTCAAGGCAGAGATTCCTCTTCAGTTGTGGGTACCTGCAAAACTACCTGTCTTTCTCCTCTACCCTTGACACCAGAAATCAAACCAGACACGAATGAGATCACGCTTTCTTCAATTTCCCAGCATCAAACCCAGAGGCATGAAATAAATTAAAGTGCAAGATATGTTTCTCCCTTTCTCTCAATTCTATTTTTTTCTATCCTTTTTAAACTAGCGGTGAGACTTAAATTAACATGTCACTTAGGCAGCCAGGAGGAGCAATAGCTAATAACCTGTCAGGTGCATTTAACAAAAAGATATGCCCATCTTATCATTTCTTTCCATCACACTAAGAACAGAGAAGCTGTCCTGGGACCTTCACAGGGATATTTATTAATGACCTGAAGGAATGCATCTAACAGCAGAGCCAGACTAAGGACAGAAGACAATGTAACCACCTTATGGGGTGCTTATGTAAGGCAACAAAATCAAGGAATGACAGTGAAGTGCATTGGCAACTTTCTGAGCAGTCATGAACACTGAAGATCTGATCAAGAATACTAAAGCACTGCAAAGATAAGGGGGTTGATTTTTGTTTATCCTGGTTCTCTTTCAACACTTCTCAGTCTAAAGCATTTGCCCAGGGATTCTGGATGGTTGGCCATGCAACTGTGACCAAGTGTTCACAAGTGACATGTTCCAAGTGAACCTGAGGCTGATGGGTTCAAAGTAAAACAAGTGGTTCCTCAAATAACCTATGGAACTCCTTACTCTAAAATGTCACAGGTACCAAAAATTTGAACACACTTCAGGAGATATTAAGAAAGTTATCTTATGGCATATTATTCCTCTGACATACTCTAAACCCAAAAAAATTATTCAGTCCCTGATAGACCTTAAACTGAAGGTTGAGGAAGGACCCTAAACTTCAACCTTAAGAATGAATGCTAAGAGAATACTAGGAGGAAGTGTCAAATATGATAATCGTGCTCATATATTCTTTCTTAGACTGCTTTTTTGGTAATAGGATACTGGGCTAGAGGAAACAATCAGGCCATTACTATTGTTATTCATCACATTCTGACAATAGGACTGTCTGAAGTCCAGAAAAGTGCATTGCACTCACTAGCTCTAGGACTGATACATTGCCAAAGCCCAGGCTTCTGGTACACCCTCCAGTGAAATCCCCACAGTCCCTTCTCTCTTAATCAGGGTAAAATTCATGCCATTGTGGCATGGTCCAAAGAAACCAATTCTGAAACAGGCAGCAGCATAAGGTCATTAGCACAATTTTGTGCCCGCGGTTCATACACCTCAACAAGAAGTGTGTTTTCCACTCTGATGTGACTGTCCTATTTTCAGTCTTAAACCAGTACCTCAACACAACCCTGCGTTGAGTCACATGAATAAAGTAGTTCTTCAGTACTGTCAGCAACGGGAAAGGAGATGTCTCTACATAGTGAAACACCATACCTTCCTTGATGAGACTGATGAAACAGAGATTAATATTTCTCAGGGTGAAATGACCAAGGGTAGTAAGAGGAAATAAAAATAATATATTTCACATTTATGAATATTCTTCTCAAAACCATTGAGAAATGAAACAATCTAGTCCAAACCCCCTTCAGAAAAACATTGCCAAAGCCACAGCCCTGAAAGGCCCTTTACTATGGTGTGCACCACAAGGGGTTTTTTGTTCATTTGTTTTCTTTCTTCAGGCCAGTAGGTAGAGCACTAGTCTGAGTTCAGAATATACTCCA
Organism: Dromas ardeola; assembly: GCA_013398915.1. NCBI lineage: Eukaryota > Metazoa > Chordata > Aves > Charadriiformes > Dromadidae > Dromas > Dromas ardeola. The sequence continues at coordinate 591,796 of VYZM01022208.1, read as the reverse complement.
TGTCAAATCCCTCCTCTGTCATTCTCTTAAAAACCTGTGGAGTTCCTTGAACAGAAAGGTTATTTGTTCTGCTTCTGACCCAAAATTCTTCCTTGGAAACAAAAATCCTTTCTTCAACAAGTTTATCAAAAACAAGTTCATTCTAACAATAAGTTTTAGTTTCAAATACCTAAAGTTTTCTTGTATCAAGACAGTAGCCTGTCCACCTCCATCAATGACCTGCATACAAAACCCTTAGACTTCCCACCAAAGTTTCCCAGATGGAACCATGAGAAAACCCCCCTTTCATCCATTACAGGTCATGAAAGTACCACTAAGGGACACGCGATGTAAACACCCCTTAGATCCATTTTTCAGAGACATAAAAACAGGCACCATCTGCTCTCACTGAATCCAAATAACAGCCTTAAGAAATAGATCATGGCCCAACTCTTTCCTTTGGTTCATAGAGTGCATGATATGCTTTGAAATCATGAAAGTATCAAGGCATTCCCTATAAATCCGTCTAGTAGTCAACATGCACAAGTGGAAATCAATTATCTGGTACTAATTCTATCAGTTCTGAATAAACAGACATCGAATACTTGCTCACAGGTATTCCTCCAGTCTTAGTAGCACTGATTTTTCACAAGGATCATTTGGGCAGTAGACAGCCATAAGATCCTCCGTTATAAACAAGGACTTAAGGCTGTTGAGTTCTCCTAAAAATAACCGGTTGGTTGATTTTTTTCTAAATAAAATGGGAATGGGGGAAATCAAAAGATAGCACATCCATGAAGCACCTTGACTAGCTGAAACAAGACAATCAGACTTCAGCCTCTCTGTCCTTGAATATGAAAGAAGAGAAGTGAGAGAGAGGGTTTAGCTACAAACCTTTCAGCACATTTAAAAAAATCAAATTAAATTCAATAAAAGAATTGTATCAGGCACTTCCTATTTAAGTAAGGTGGTAATTATTAACTCAATTTATCTCCATACCTCCAAAGAGAGCTCTCTGTGATGCTTCCCAGGTTGTAGTCATACAGCTTTGTCAGAATTAGAATCACCTGAAGGCAAAAGAAGAAATCACGGTTAGTCTCAAACAATTACAATCTCATAGAACTGAAATGACCCCAGGGAGGGCTTAGGATTTCTTTAATGGGTGCTTAACATAATTGAATGAATTGTTAAAAGCATTTGCCTAAACTGACATGGGAAGTATTTGCAGAGATATCTGTTGAGCCAATCAGACCTTTTCTTGCTCAACTCCTCTGCATGATATCACTAACAGGTTCTTCCCTTAACCCCAGGAGGCAGAGTGCAGTGGGAAGGAGCTGACATGCTAGACATAATGTTTCAGGATACAAGATGAGGTCTGCTGTATGCAGTAGAAATAGTGATTACTTTCTGCTCTGTTTCACAAGCACTGAAACTGCTGATCTTTTTCACAGCTGTGGTGCACAGATAACCCACTGGCCTGTCTCCAGTCAAACTCTTTCTGGTTGTAGCAGATGATACAACACAAGAAAATGATCACCAGTTTTGGCCTGGGAAACTCAGACTGGACATCAGGGAAAAAATCTCCACAAGGAAAAGAATTCAACACACTGGGACAGGCTACTAAGAATATCTGTAAAGCCTCCATCCTTGGAAGGTTTAAAGACCTGGCTAGACAAAGTCATGGCTGACTCAATCTGTAGCTCGTGATAACACTGCTTTGAATAAGTGGTGGTTGAACTAGGGACCTCCAAATGTCTCTAACAACCAACATTTCTATGACTTCAGTGAAAAGTTTTAGATTTAGCCAGAATGGAAGTGCTTCCAGGTTTAGGAGTTTTATTAGCTCTTTTGATAAACAGCTTTTCCCTCCTGCCAAAACAGACACATCTAGAATACAATTATCTTACCTGGGGGAGGAAAGCAATTTTAACAAAACGAACTTCCAGCAAAACATTTCAGCCTGCTCTTTTGTTAATATCTTTAAGAAAAAAAAAATAATTACCAACTTTCAAGATGATGGGCTCCTTTAGCAAGACCTACATTTGGGACATAAACTACCAGACCATTACTATTGCTACTAATTTATTTTGCATTTCTCCCTGCCAGGTCGCTGTATATCTTATCCTCCTCTATCCTATTAAAACTGCAATAAATTAAAGAGGCACAACACTTCTTATCTGACAAAACCCCTGATCTATATACCTCTACATTATTATTTTCAGCCTGGGTTCCTAAGAAATGAGGGTCACAAATAAACATCCCCCTGCTCCCTCGATAATATCACCAACTTCAAACAATTTGGCAGAGAAGCAAAGGACTGGAGGAAATTCAGTCCCTAAATGCTCTGTGCAAGCTGGCACCAGTGTGCCAGAGGAATAGCCACATGGCTGCTTGCACCAGGGCAGAGGCACAGACCTCACCACTGCCTTTTCCAAAGGTAAAAGCTGTCCTGCCTCTTGCACACTGATAACCCCAAAACAGCCACACTGGGAACTGCCCCTTTCCAATACACTCAACATATAAGACAGACCAGAAAAAGCACAGCGATGTGGGAGCTGAGGGAATAAGCGAGCACAGTTACTGTAATAGAGGAAGGTACAGGTGACAAAGAACACACCCCTGGCAGACATCTGTTTCTACAGCACAACTCTGTTAAATCCCTCACAGCACAGAGAGAAGCTGCCCAAAGCATTCCTATCTGCACAAACACTAGTCACGTGTGGCTGATGAGGAAACAGGAGAGGCACCTGAAAAAACAGCGGTTTACCAGGCCTGACCATCACCAAACATCCTCCAGAAGAAAAGCAGCTTCCCTTACTATCTGCTCTCATTTTGATTTCCCACATCCCACTATGCCCACTTACTGCTTTATGTCCAAAATAAGAGCCTCACCCTGTTATCTATAAATAACTGGCTGCAAACTCAGGCTATTAAAATGCGAACCCGTCAAGCAGAAGACAAGGCGAGGGGAAGACACCCCGACTTTGTATCTCAGTGACACTGCACAAACGGCTCCACAGAGAAACGAGGACTGTGGAAAGGCCCCGGGGAGGTGCCTGAGGGTCAGGGCCAGCCCCGGCCTGCCCCGCTCCCGGCGGGCTGTGGGACAGGCCTGGCAGCGAGGCCCTGCCCTGGCCCTCAAGGTGCATGCAGGGCCTGGTCATGGCGGTGTGGGGGGCAGCCCTAAGGCTCCCTGAGCAGGGAGCAGGGCCCTGCTGCAAGGCTCCCCCTCAGCGCCAGGCCCAGCGCAGCCCTCCTGCGTGACCCCTCGCTCTGTGCCTGGGTCCCCATTTCCCCAGTGGCACCCTCACACTCTTCCCCCCCAGCAAGTCACCCCAGGCCCCTTCTCTCCAGATGCCCTGACCACCAGCCTGAAATCCCGCCACGTCCTCCAGCAACACCCACCCTGTGGCAACTGGGGACTGATCCACAGTGACCCCAACACACTGAGTGTCATTTCCCCCTGAAATAGCTCCATGATGTTTCCTGCCTGGCCTGGAGCCCAGAGGACAACATGCATGCCCCCATTACAATGCGGGTGGTTCACACAACTGCCATGACCCCCTCCCCTCTGCTCCCCAGGGCACTCTGACATGGATATCTCCTCCGTCCCCAGAAACACACAACCCCACTGCTGTCCAGGAGGTGCCTCCCTCTAAGCCTGGAGGGTCTCTCTTTGAAGAGGCAGCCGATGTGTGAAGCGCCAGCCGCCTGCTGAGCCGTCAGATGGCAGAGCTGCAGCGGGTGCATATGCTTCACGAAGGCTTGCGCCAATTAGGGCTTTATAAGTACTAAATTTCAATCTCCACCCTCCCAGGAATGCTTCTCAGTGACAGCGGGGCAGCTGTCTGCTCCAGATACAGGACTGTACTGCTGCCATCCCTCACAGCACCTCAGAACAGGTCTATAAATCCCCTACATAACAAATAAATACAAATTAAGGTGCGGGGGGGGGCGGGGGGGGAGAGAAAGGGGTGTGTGCATAAAGCCTTTCTGAATAACCACTCTCCTGATGAAAGGCAGCAGTGAACTCAATGAGGTTCCGTGCCAGCCTGCGTGGAGACCTTCCATACGATGTGGGAGTTGTGCGCACCCTCGGCTTCCAGCCTCCCTTGGATCTGCAAAGCAGCTGGACAGTTGCTTATATCTTTTTCCAAGCCTTGTTGTCTTCTCTTGTCCCTCCCCTCCTCTGCTTGCCAGAGGAACCGGAGATGTAAATGACTAATGAACATTTCTGCTAATGAATATTTTGACATCTGGTAGTTTTACAAGCAGACATAGAAACTCAGAAGAGTAAATAGGAAAAAGAGAGGTTTTTCCCCCCATTCTTTGCCACTGGCTGGTGTAAATCTTGGGGAAGATCATACAAAGAATCAAGAAACACTCTTCCCATTTGTCAAACCCAAGAATTAGAATTAAGCTAATTTTATCGAATACTAAGAGTAGTAGTGTGTAATTACTGGCATTAAATAGACTGAGAATTATTTTTCACAAATCACTCAGATTTTTACTGTTTCCAACTGAGGAAAACTCAAAAATCTCAAAACTTCCATGAAATAAAACTCCATCAAGAATTTTAATCTCCTCACTTGAGGGGAAAAAAATTGTAATTGACAACCCAAAAAATATGAAATGACAAAAAATTAAAAGTGCCAATATGAGAAATCAAAATATTTCACTTCCAAAGAGCTGGAACATCTCTTTTGTTCTTTTTTCTTCCCCCAGAATTTTCAGTAAAACCCACACAATCTTAGAGTACTGTAGCTCTTGGAACTGATGCGGGGGGGAAAATCCCAGCTGAATTCCATCATACCTTTTTTTTTATATAGCTCTAACAATCCCTTTGCAGAGGCATCCCTGGAATCATTCAAACACGCATGTTAGTTGCAGACTAGTTACATCCAGAACTCTAAATAATATTGCTGTATCCTGGCTTCTTAGTAAATTTAGGACAAAATCTTAACATTTAACATTTCCAAGATAATATTTGTATTTAACACCACGCTGCAGCATACACATGCACGGCCAAGTGCAAGTGGGTTGAGGCAATCCCAATCAAAAATACAGGCTGAGAGGAAAATGGATTAAGAGCAGCCCTGAGGAGAAGGACTTTGGGGTGTTGGTTGATGAGAAGCTCAACATCAGCCAGCAATGTGCACTCGCAGCCCAGAAAGCCAACAGCATCCTGGGCTGCATCAAAAGAAGCGTAGGCAGCAGGGTGAGGGAGATGATTCTGCCCCTTTACTCTGCTCTCGTGAGACCCCACCTGGAGTACTGCATCCATCTCTGGGGCTCCCAACATAAGAAGAACATGGACCTGTTAGAGCGAGTCCAGAGAAGGGCCACAAAGATGGTCAGAGAGCTGGAGCACCTCTCCTATGAGGACAGGCTGAGAGAGTTGGGGTTGTTCAACCTGGAAAAGAGAAGGCTCCAGGGAGACCTTATAGCGGCCTTTCAGTACCTAAAGAGGCCTACAGGAAAGATGAGGAGGGACTCTATCATGGAGTGTAGTGATAGGACGAGGGGTAACCGTTTTAAACTGAAAGAGAGGAGATTTAGATTAGATATCAGGAAGAAAGTCTTTACTCTGAGGGTGGTGAGGCACTGGAACAGGTTGCCCAGGGAAGCTGTGGATGCCCCATCCCTGGAAGTGTTCAAGGCCAGGCTGGATGGGGCTTTGAGCAGCCTGGTCTAGTGGGAGGTGTCCCTGCCCAGGGCAGGGGGTTGGAACTAGATGATCTTTAAGGTCCCTTTTAACTCTAACCATTCCATGATTCTATATGCACCAATTTTTTGGGTAATAGCTTAGATATCTCCGCTTAGCGTAGATACCCTATTCCCAAAACACATAAGGGCTTTCCAATAGGAAGCTTTGTCATTTTTGTGGACCTGTATCAGCTCCTGAGTATCTTTAAGCATATCTCTAGTTTCAGCAGTCTCCTTGCATCACTTACTGTGGTTCAAATACTAGCAATGGGTCTGCTCAAACATATATGTGCAAAACAAACAAGTCATTGGGCAGAAAATTAGTTATTTCTGCCCTAGAGTTCAGTATTCTTTTTTCTCCTTTGTAATGATATTTGAATAACCTATGCAAGGCCATGATTTTGGTTATATTTACTTTTTCAGAAAACATATTTCTCCTTTGCTGCTCTCATTTCTTTGTTATTTAGCCTGCAAAGGTTAGTCCATGTTTAAGAGTGTTTCTTTTTCTTTTTTTGCTCTGTGGCTGTCACTATGCAGCACTGAGGAACCTAATGAACAGAGACATGCATATTATGTTGTTCTAAATGTCAGAGTAGGGGCTGTGAAGAAGCACAATAATAAATGAAAAGTATTGTCTCACCTTTATTTTTTTTTTTCCTTCCTTTGTTTTTGTTTTCTGGGTCTGTGTATTTTTTCCCCTTCTTTACCACTTACCAATCAATGCAAGCTAACAAGAGCAAGAAGAAAAGAACAAGGAAACTAGAGATACAATGAAAAGGAGCTGAAAATCCAGTCTTATGCCAGCTCTGCTGTGAATACAGATAACCCTTCCTATTGCATAGAAATGCAAGGCTTCAGAAAGTCTGTTCATTAGGATCAGCAGTTGAAGTGGGTTATTCTGCCATAGCAGATATGGAAGGAGAAGGAAAGAGAAAGCTCCACAATTTCTGCATTGATAGCTCACAGCAAAATATATTTGATCCTGGATTAACCACATCCCCAGTGTGTGCACTAACCATGAGGTACAACACTAAAAATGTTTTGTTTGAGTTACTTATACAAAGTGGAAAAGCCCCAGCAGGCAAGAAACGGACAGAAGGCTTGGTGGGTTAGCACACTCACCTGGGAAAAGACAGACTGACAAAACAGGTAACTTAAACCCAGCTCATCCATCTCCCAAAGGATACCAGTTCCTAGTGGCTATTCTAGGAAGGACAGGGCATTTGCATCTTGGATACCATTATGTTTTTCTTCAAACCAAAACAGCATTTTCAAGGAAAATTTCCTTCATTAATCAGTCCTGACCTGTGATTGCTTTTTAAGACTTGGGATGTGAAGGCCCATCTATAGGTTTCAAGATGGAAAACAGTGGCTGGACAGAAGAAACCGCTCTTTGAATTTGCAAGTTTAGGCCCTAGGAGGCTCTTTGCTATCCTGGGAGAAATTCTCGGATAAGCAGGGCCAAATTTTTCCCAGATCTACTTTGGCTCATGTTCAACTGGTCCACGCTGTCTCACCGCACCCTGCCTTGCACTGCTGAGTCAGGTTTAATACTGGCTTAAATCTTTGTCTTGACCTTGTCTTCAACTGTTCTACAAATGCATCTAGCAAGACTCCCAACGGGTATCAGCCAAAGCTCATCCTTTACTGCAGCACCAGTTCCAAATATAATGCAGGATTACCTTTAACCTGGCTTTTCCCCCCGGCAAAAAATATTTAGTGTCAAACAGCACTGAACTAGCTGACCAGGAAGGTGGTGAATGAAAGTCCACACCCTGCTGCAGATCAGGTTCCCAACACATTGGGAAGGATGCAACAGGATACACTCTGTGGCTGTGTAACTCATCTGCCGCTAACGATGTGTGTCCAGAAAGAACGCAAGCAAGCCTGCACTAAGCTATCTTCTGCACAGCTACAGGGAAACCAGTAGCTGAGCCAGCTAATTGCACACTAGGTCAGGGATCTGTAGCACTTTGCACTACTCACTGACAGTTGCAAATTTACTCCTGGGAACTCTACGTGAGCACTATGTTAAAACGTGTCCATGCTTCTTCAAGCTAGGCCAAACAAAGGATGTGGACTGGAACAACTGTTGTGTTTAAGGTCTGATCGCTGTTATCAAAGACCCACTGCACAAAGTGGTCTGTGATGTTCCAACTCAATCTCGTTTATACCAACAGTGCTTTCATCCTGCATACATTTTATCAGCTGTATTCTCACCACTATCCCCAGCTTATGTCTGCAGATGTTTTCCACTTTACACAGCACAACAGGGTACTAAACTCAAACAAACAACTTTTATAGCTGCATGGTGATAGAGATTTTTCAAACAGAAGAACACAATAAAATTTTTAAAGGTGTTCACTGTAACTTCTTGGGCTGATTTTTACAGTGTTACCTCTAGATTGACCTAAAACTGTGCCAGAAAGATTGGTCCTACAGGATTCAAGTGCCGATTTCAAAATCACAAGAGGCCTTTGCTTATGACAGCACAAAACAGCACCTCTGCTTTCATATTTTCAGACTTGCATGCTTTGCACGTACATTTGCATCTGTTTCCGTCAAGACTGCAGCTGTCCTGGGACAAGCCACAGAACTATTTAGTCAATAACCCAGTTTCCTGACTCGTGCACCATCAGCTCTCAGCATTACTTGTGTACAGACTGCTCCTTATTCAACATTTTGTTGAAATCATTTGAAAGTGCTGCAAATGTTGTATTTGATATAATATTTCTAATACCTGACTGCAAGCCACTTACGGCAGCTTTCTGAATCAGTTTGAGAACCAGATTCTTCTGTAGACTGTTAGCGTCATGATCAGACAACTCTTTTTGACCACTGAAGTCCCAGAAAAAAAAAAAAAAGGAATACTGCCTCCCTGCCACCCCTGCAACCCAATGAAAGCCTTCAGGATGCTATTCAGTCCTGACTTCTTGTCCAGCACCACAGACTTTTCTGTATCAAGCCACTGCCTTAGCAGCACGTTCATTCCCAGCATAGGATAAATCGAGTCGGTCTTCATGAACTCCAGCATTAGTCCTGTATCAGAACTAACAAGCTGACAGAAAGCTTCTAGTTTCAGTCATGTGCCAGCTACATACTCTACACTACGACCTGATCTTCAGGATGTGCCACAATTTGAGAAAACAGCAGTTACAACAGTCTTCCATCTCCTCTGGTTCTCTCACCCATACGAGGAGCATGCAACACATCCAGAGCATCTGGGACTCAGAACACCACATGGGCAGTTTGGTTGCTCTGTTGTTACGCGCTGTAAATGTTTTGGCGTAGTGACTGTCTCACACCTGCACAGAACACAAGCAGTCTTCAATATAACAATATTTTGTTAATAAGGTATCATAATACATGTAGCTTTGTAAAAAAATGGTAATGGTGTAACTATCCTTTACAAGGCTCTCCTGATGAAACTGTCACGCTGCCTTCTAACTGGGAAGAGAAAAACAAATATCCAGCCACAACCAAGACAGTTTAAGTACACCTCAGTGTGCAGTGATCCATGAATCCCTTATTAAACTCTAGAGATCGCGTACTTAGTAGGAACATAAGTCAATAACAAAGAAGCACTAAATTAAGGTTTCACAAGCTTGTTGGTCTTCTATAACTGAGCAGGAAGCTAAAGGACTTGAATCTTTCTTGTGCATCATGTGTTAATAAGCCATGTTTGTCAGGCTAGACTGCAGTGTTTGAGATTATGCACTATTTAATCAAAAACTGGAAATAATTGGGCAACACCTATCCGTTCCCCTCTTCATCTCTCCCTTCCCAACATAGCACAGAACTTTAGGAGTCGGGGGAAAACAAGGGAGAACACAAGCAGAACACAGGAATATTCACAATGAGCCGTTTGGTGAGGCAGCTATGTGAGGAAATGTTTCCAAATAAATTCACAAATAAGTCTGAATAATTCATGACTGAGAATTTTACAGGCTGCTCATGAATAAAAAAAGACAAACTCTAGAGAACTCATTATTTGGGACAAATTACTTGTACAAATCTTGTTCTTAGTAGTATTATTATTTAGCAATTTTATACCAGTCAGCAAGTATCAGGGTCTCTAAAAACTATGCAAGTATCAAGAACTATGGAGACATGAAGACTTTGTGATTTGCTTTCCACCTGGACTGCAGATCAACAGGCTTCCTTATATAAACACATCAGCAGGCAAAGGAACAGAGGAAAAGTGTGATGATGGAGAAGGACAGCCACATGGTTACACAGCTAGACTCCCAACTCCCCATTTCACCACAATCTTTGTCGTGAAGAATCTGTAAAAATCCCTTAATTTTTCTGCATTTTTCAGTGGACAGAAAAGAGGCCTGATATTGCCTGCTATCCCACCTGTGACAGGAGGCGATAGCAGACACTTAGAGAGAAAGCATTAAAAATTGTCCATGTAGAGGGCGATTCTTCCCCTTAATAACTCTCAGCAATCAGATTACACTCTTCCTATTCAAAAAACTATTGCCACTATTGTGTCTAATGATAAAAGGATCAAAGAAAGCAAGCAAGGTTGATCAAAGATGCGGAAGGGCCTTTTTTTAACGAGAAATGACTCAAACTGTCAATCCAAGAAAGAGACAGCAAAGGAGATATGAAAGACATCTGTAAAGTCCTAAGTGTCCTGAATTGATTATTCACTCTTCTTCAGAACACAAGACCTAGGAAAGCAACTGAAAACGAGAGGTTCAAAATACTACGTATACACGTGCTGGGAAATTCCTTCCCACTGTATTTTGTGGATACTGAAAACATAACATTGGTTCAAATTGAGACCAGAGAAATTCAGGGAAGACATGTACAATGAGGTCAATTAAATAAATAATAATATATCTAGCACAGTGTCTGCAAGTTTTCACAAGCGTGCAATTTTGGCCGCTGTCGGAGAGGAGTATGGCCAAGTATAACAATTCTTTTATTCTTATAGCTGCCATAGGTAGCTTTAACCCTCATGAATTTATCTAAATCTGTTTATAGCTATTCATATTTTTGGCATCTATAACAACCACCTGTAGGCAAGAAATGCAATGTTTGCCAAACACGGATACTAGTGTTTCCTTTTTTAGTCTTGTATAATTCAATCAGTAGAGCAAGATGTATGGCAGTTTCTATTATACTCAGCTTACAGGGGTCCCTGGCATGGGGACAACTTTTAGAGACTACAATATGAATTCTAATAAAGTGAGGCAAAATGAGGCATCTCTCTCAAATCTTTTAAAGATGGCCCCAGTCTTCATTTTTGTCATCAGGATGAAACAGATTTGTTATGGTCTAAAAAGAATTTTAAATACCACCACCACTAAAGCAGCGATAAGGAAATTGTGTTTGTGTAATAGCTAAAGCCCAAAGGTCCAGACACTGAGTTGCTGCTGCCCCCGCCTCCAAAAGGAACCCAAACCTAGGCCTACCACATTCCAGAAGACCACCTTAGCCACTGACATGCTGAGTAACTTATAAAGGGGAATTAATTCCCTGCTTTGAGCCCTTCTTCCAACATTAAAATCTATTTTCACAAATTCCTTTTTCATTCAATGAGAATCTGTTTCACGGAAATATTTCTGAGCAGCTCCAAATGTGATTAATGAACTCAAAAAAACCCCCCAAACCTGATAAATTAAAAGGAGTAAGAGGAAATTCCAGGGAGTAAATTACTGTAGTGAAAAAAAGCAGAGATATTCAGGTTCCGATGTAATAATGGATTTTCTTCCAATGGCAGAAGCAGGCAGGAAAGAGGGAAAGGAGGACAAAAACAAGGGAAAAAACTGCCTGTCATCTTGAAATGTTTTAATACAAAAGCAAATAGTCAAGAAAAAGACAAGGTTCCATTTCAGAAGACAAAAGTTGGTATAGAGAGAATCGATTACACGCTATAATTGCATTGATGCTTAAAAGCCATTAGCATGAGAGCTCTGTGCATGTTTCAAGAGGGAAATGAAGTCTTCTATTTATTCATTTCACTGAATACCCACATAGGCCTTTGGGGGATTATTTCAGAATTAAGACCAGAGGAGAGTGAAGCCCTAAACTACTTGGAAGGAAATTTCTACTCTTACACCCTATTATATTCACCGTCAATCAGCAGCTCTTGCTTAAACACACAGTTATTGCCAGTGATTTAGAGTGGACACCCAGAAAGGGTCAATTGGAGAAAAGCACTAAGCTGTTCTGTGCCTGGCCTTCTCTCGGGCTCGCTATTCAAACACTCAGAGACATTCATGAGGCTCTGGGCTTTGCCAAGGGACAAAGATTTTAAGGGCTGAGAAGCCATTTCTGAAGCAGATTTGGAAACCCTGCATATCTACAAGTAAAAACTTGCTTCTGAGGAGTTTCTCAAACACCTGATCTTCTGTGCAAACTAGTGTTCCAGCATAGCCTCTGGCAGCTAAAAGAGCCACATTCAACACTCAGAAAAAGAAAGAGCACGCAAGAGGAGACTTTATGAAAACATGCCACTCAGCCATTAGGATCCTACTTTGCAAGATATATTTACGGTGATGCCTTTCCGGTTAAGGCCCAGAAGTTTCTGAAGGATTTAGAAATACCCATAAACTCCAAACACACCGAGTATTTCCCAAACCAGTAATCCGAGCCTCCACTTGAACGTAATTCACCCAACTCTGTCTGAAGAAAGAATGAAGAGGAAAAATATCACAGAAGGCAACAAAGTTGAGAAAAGCTGAAACTAGAGGTCTTTCCTTAAGAAAGGAACTGCATCCTGGGGGAAAACTGGC
>VYZM01022208.1:562297-579328 GCA_013398915.1 Dromas ardeola | reverse complement strand
GAGGAGGGGGCGGGGGGGGGGGGAGAACAACAACAACAACAACAAGGATTCATGTGCTATATACAATAACCAGATTGCTTATTCTGGAGCTCACTACAGAATATAAAAGTGAAAAATTAGCATGGAATGAATAATTTATTTAGCACTTTACTGTTGTTTAAACAAATCACTTTCATGAAAGCAATGTGTATTCAAGCAATAAATCACTGTTTAGCACTCTGTCACAAGCAAAAGATACTACTTGACAGAATTATTGAATGATGTTGCATGGTCACAAGGCAACTACAACAGAGATAAGGATGACGTCCTTGAGTAATAGACTGCCTCTCTCTCACCCCAGAGAAGAAATTGAATCTTTGAAGTAAAACTTTCATCCAGAGGCAGCAGGGGTAGTGAAACTTATGGTCATAAGTGCCTTTCATCTTTAGGTCCCAAAAGTGCCCTGAAAACATTAATTGATCACTCCTAACAGCAGCTCTGTGATGTAGGTTGGTTTTATTGCCCACATCAAGCATACAGAGTTTAAGAGAGTTTGCTATGGGAGGCAGGGAGGGAACACTTACTCTGATCAGCTCCTGGGTCTTCGCTCTTGCAATCATTCTTCCTTGTCCTCTAATGCGTGGAGAGATGGACTTCATAAGGTCCTGACCTGCTCTAACTTTAAATCACAGCTTCCACCCTGTCTAGCTCTAACAGGGCATGAGTTAAATTCAAGCTTTCTGTTCCTCTTCCTGTAGTTCTACTATCTTTTTGCATCAACACAGATGGGAACATAAACCTTTTCAACTGATCGCCAGTCAGTGATGAACAACACTGTACTAACAGACACGAGGTATGTTTCCCAGAAACTGAGGAAAAAAAGCAAGCTTGGTGCAAAGATGGCTTTTATTCAGCACAGTCGTTTGTTACACTGTGTTGGGGACATCTATTCTACCAAATACCGGTGCCTCTGAAAACACTCTTCTAGCACTCCCTATGCCTCTTACACTAACAATGACAATAAAACGCACAACTCTGTAGACAAACATGGTAGGTCTCATCTTATGGCAACCCTTTGTTAATGGACTTAAATTAGAAGTTAATTTAGCTCAGGCCTAGGATTCAGAAAGTATCTTATGTGCCCTCTGGCCACCAACACTAATTTAGTCACTTGTTACTCCTCAATAGTGCTAAGCAGAAAAGATGCAAAATCAAGTCCTTGCGTTCTCAGCTTCTCCCAAATCAGCAGAAATCTCACAGCCAAATTGAGCACAACACTTACTTTAGTTTGTGTATAACCACATGAACAACAAAACAAAGCAAGAATTTACTGCACTTGGTTTGCCGTAAACAAGTGAGACAAACCATCCATTCAGCTTCCACTCACCGGTCACCACAGTCAAGGAAGTAGGTGGACTCAGAGTAACATAACGCTTTCTAGCAGCTATGAACAGAATCACCACATGCTCTAGAAGGAGAGAGGGTAGAACGTAAGGACCACTAACCTTAACCGATTGGATGTCTTTATTACTGAAAATTAGATGACCCTAGAACTCCAGAGGAATGACGTCAGTCTCAAAAAGAGACATTTCAGCCATCACCTGGTACCTTTTGTCATCTGAGATTTGTCTGATTATACAAGAAAAGTTCTTGGGTTCCTTGCATTCTTTCACCCACTCCAGCTGCAACAAAATATGTCAGCAGCAGCTGTTTGTAATAAGCTGGAAGGCATCTTGAGACCAATTGTAATGCAAAGGTCATATTTTCTGAGCTGTTTGTAGATAGTAATTTGTAAGGTTGTAATGTCACATGTTGTCAATAATTCAAGGTGGGAAATTGAAACAGTTAATAGGTCATCAATTCTTCACTTTCCCACCTTATCTCTTTCTCCCCAAAGAGCTGTTAAACCACATTTCATCTGAGCATACTCCTTGAACTTCAGACTCAAAGGTTTCATTTGTTTATGGAAAGAAACTTAGGATGGTAAGATGTGAGTAATCCCTTAACAGGCACCTAGGGATCATAACAGATACAAAGTGCGCATTTCAGACTTGGGATATAAATTCCTGTTAAAGGTCTGTTCTCACTAGGTCTCTATATCTGTAGAACAGGTTGATGCTGTCAGAATGAAAACTGTTGTGTTTTAGCAAAGAGAGGAGGACTTAGTCAAAAACAACTTGTTAAAGGAAGTGAGATATGTTCAAAGTAAGATCCTTCCCCCGGTTCTTTTGGAAAAAAAAAAAAAAAAAACAAACCAAAAAAAACACACCCTGTCATTAGAACATGAATTAAAAGTTTTTCCTTCTTCCTCTTCCCCTTACCCCCCCAGTTTTACAGCCACCAGCTAAAAATGAACCAGCTCCCATCAGTGTCATCAACTCTGACAGTCCGTTGGGGCAAATCTAGTAATAAGCGCAAGCATTGGTAACAGCAATGTATATAATTAACACTTTGGGAACCTGCACCCACTGAGTGGGACCTCTTGCTGCATTCCCACCCAGGATCCTCACGAAATTAGTGCTGGCAAAACAATACTTTGTGAAACCAGGAACATCCAGTGACCTGTAGCACTGATGAGAACTTCCTCAAGTAACAGATCACACAAACCTTAAAATGGAGCTCTATGGTCACATCCCCATAGAAAGACTAAAATTGTGTCTACTATGTCAAAATAACGCTAGTGTCCTTGGTCACAAGATAGGATTCATAGTCCATCCTCTGAGAAGCCTGAAATTGGTATTGTGACAGGGAGACATATCCACCTGATTAGGGAAAATTCCTCCAGAAAAAAAATGTTACATCATTCTCATTCTCTTGATGTTATTTAGAGCATAGCCACACACATATAGAAAATGCTGAAGAGTGTAACAGGACCGGAAGAAAGACAGAACCATGCAGGACAGAAAACCTGTTACTGAGCCTCCAGTCAAGAGATAAATCAGCTGCCCATGAGCTAGCTCACAAGTTATCTGCACCAGCTGCAGACCCACCACGGACTAAAGTCCAAAGACAGCTGTTTCTATTAAACTACACCCTCCAGATACGACAAGTGTGTCTGATATTTACGTCCCCAGGGTTCGAAGCACATTCAGCTGACATTCCCATGCCTTAGGGAAGGAGTCTGACAGAAACGAATTATTCCATCTTTTAATGGGCCATACTGTTTATGACTACTGTATAAGTCAAGACGTATTAATACTAAATATCTTTAGGGAAGGTATTAGGCCTAAGATACTTTGAGCAGCACTGTGGCCAAAATGACAGTCCCCTCAAGTTAAAATATATATCCCAAGGGTTTTATTCTTTAAAGAGGCGCTCATGACCCTCTACACCTTTCCCTCCCCTGCAAACTCCAGTCTCATATTTCTCTTGCTGCATTTTTTAACCATGCTGGAGGGGAATGGGGGGAGAGATTAGAGGTTTTCCACCAGGCAGTGACTGATAGGAACTGCACCCCTTCAGGACTCTGAGCAACACAAGGAAGGATGAGGGGGATAAAAGGAGGAATAAAACAGAATTAAAGAAGGATAAAACAATGAAGACTTCGTAATTACAAGACATTCTGACCTGGGGTCATTCCTATCTGTCAGGAAGAGGACTTTGCTAGATTTTAGCTGCTTCCTAGTTATAAATAAGAAAGGCACGTGCATATTTCCTGCAGAGAGTTCATTCCTTAAAATTAAGAGGCAGGTTGGTAACTTGCACCTCACATCTCCTCTTTCTCCCAGCACACGTTTCATCAGGAAGCTAACTCAAAAGGAGGGGGGAGTCAAAGCATATTACTAACGCACGCATAAAAATCTTATTAACCCACTAAGATCTATGACTAAGATCCTATTATCTGAAGGATAAAAAACCTAAGCTGCCTTCCGCCTATATCCTCAAGGCTTTGGAAGAAAGTGCAGGAGAAGCACAGTAGTCCCAAGTGACTGGTGACCTTCATCTTAATTTCTCCTCCTCCTCATTTACTGTCATGAGGGATGATGAAGGAGGAGATACTCTCAGTTACTATATATAAACTATTCTAAGGTTGGGGTTTTTGTGGAGACTTTTTGGAGTGAAAAAGCCAAGTCGGTTCACAGCTTCCTCTGTCCGCAGAGGGCAAAGCCAAGAACAAAAGATTGCTGGGTGGAAACCTGTTACGCAGAACTGCAGTGCCCAAATCACTGACTGTTTTTGATGACACCTGACCAGTGCTGTCTTCCAGGTGAAACAATGATGATTTATAAACTTTCTGTGGAATCTGACGTTCTTTGGACTTCTAGGCATGAAGGTAAGAAAAAACACCGATTTGGTCATTCCCACTAGTGAGGTTATCTTTGTTCTCTAAAAAAAAAGAGTAAGCTCCTTTGTCCCTCCAATTCCTTTAGCTATGCTTTGGGTCAAACCTCCAGCTCTTACATTAAATAAAAGCAGACCAACACAAAGGTGCAAGGAGGACAGGGTATCATTTTGATCCTAGAACTTGCCCACATATCCCAATCTCCCTAGCTAAGGCTGTTAAAATAGAAAGCACTGTATTGACTGTAATTTTCAAAATTCCTATAACTTTAAAAAGTCACTATTAGTGCTTCTGAACAAAATTAGCTACCCTGCCTGAACAGCGTAACATAGAAAAATGGCCCGTTCCTCTCAACAGGCTACAGAGAAGTGTATTGTTTCATCAGCTGTATTCCAAATACAACAGTGAAAGCTGGAGGAAAGAGAGCTTATTTTGAGCTCTTCTGAGAATTTCAGACTCTAATACAAATGGTTTTACACTGAAAACACTGGGGTTTCAGGATTTCTGGGTGTCCTTCCACAGCATGTTAACAGCATGCGAGTTCCTTCCTACAAATACAAAAGTATTGATTACCAAACTCTATGTGCAAGATTCATCCCCAAAAGTCTGACAGGAAATCCAGACACTTGAAGCCGTGACAAGTCACAGATAATCTGGGAACACTACAGCATTGGTTTAGAGATTTAATTTCAGAAGCACAGTTTGAAAATTATTTCTCCGCTCTCAGATACCCCTTTCCTACAAAAGAAACACTATTTCCAAATGCAAACCTCCAGCCAAGTAAGTAACTCTCACACTTACACCACGTTTCTGATTTCCCAGTATTACATTCCCAGATTCTAATCCACTTATCTTTCCACTCAACCTTAAACTTCATCCTGTAGCAAGCCAACCTACCCTTGGCCTCAGCTAAGAAGGCATTTTAGAGATACGAATTTTGCCCCAAAGCTAGACTTGGCTTCCACTCCTCTCTCACCTGCAAACCATTACCCCCCAAAAAAAAAACCACTAGAAAATATTATGAATTCATTTATTATAACAGAGAATCCTCCTGAATTATTTTAACAAATTTTCAGCCCTATCACCAGTTCACTGACCCATCTACTAAACTAATTTGTCTTATGCTTAGAGTCAGACATTTATCAAGACACAGGTACGGAACGGAGCTTTATATTCTGTTCCCTTTGACTTATGTTTTACATTTGACACGCGTGCCTCCAGGGAAGCACACACATACAGTTTTTTTCCCCAGAATCCCTGCTGCTTGCTCAACACCTGTTCTCAGGGAGAATGGTATTTCCGTATTTTTGCCTTTGAGCTACCCAAGCAACTGAATAAATAGGTCTTATGGAAGAAAAATATTCTCATCGTGTCACCTACCACCTTTATCCTCAGCTGCCTGTTCCATAAAACTCAGTAGGGAAAGGAGATTATTAGCCTTTACCCTTGGCTTGCTGTTAATCAGGTAGCTCAGTGTTCTACCATAAGCAGTGCTAGCAGTGTATATTCCCCAAAAAGATTAAAGAGGTAGGAGACAAACTGGTATCACTCTAAGTTTCTAGTGGAGCACCGATAATTTCCAGCAGTTGGGGATATCATTCAGGTAAGGCAAGACGTTCTGAGAAATTCCTGCAACTGGGGTAATGTACTCTGAAGAACAGATCTTTAGCTAGTGGAAAGCAGCAGAACATCATGAATTATTGCCTCCAATTTCCTTCACTGAAAGATTTGCCTCACTAAGAAACACACATGACTGGGAAAGTCCAAATGAAAGAGATGATTTACGCAAGGGCTGTCCTCTTCTGCCTCACAAACTGCACTAAGCCCAGGAGACCTAAAAAAAGTTTATAAACTGCAGGAAGCTCAGCTCTCCAAGGGTGTTCCCTGATTTTTATTTTTTTTCACTGCAGAGAAAGTTTAATGCATACATTTGAAGGCTACACCCCAAACAGGAAGAAAGAAAGAAATTCTGTTAGTACCGAACGTGGTAAAATTAAATTTGTCAAAAAGCTAATGAAAGCCACATCCTAATTTGCAAAAGAACAACACCGATGCTGTTTGCACCATGGTCACAGAAAAAAATCATACTTGATAGTGGAAGGTGACTGCAGAAGCAACACTGGATGTACCTTCACTGAGAAAAAGCTCCCTCAATTTTATCACAGGTCTTGCAATATCTGCTGTACTAAAAAGTGTTGCCTGACACTACGACAGAGGCTTCTCTGCAATTTTATGGAACTAAAAAAGCTTGCTTTCCCATATGACTTAAAAAAAAAAATCTTATGAATCAGAGACAAACATACACATCTTTCACCTGGAAAAAGTCTCGTGAACTGTCATTATGACTGTTATGACTGTCATTATGATTTTTTTGAATAG
The DNA here is from genome assembly GCA_013398915.1 of Dromas ardeola. Lineage (NCBI taxonomy): Eukaryota > Metazoa > Chordata > Aves > Charadriiformes > Dromadidae > Dromas > Dromas ardeola. The sequence continues at coordinate 572,688 of VYZM01022208.1, read as the reverse complement.
TGAAGATGTAATACCAAGACACAGCATCACCAGACAGCAGCCTCTCCTTTTTCTGGGCTAAATTACAGTCAGCATGAAAAGGTATCAGCTCTATGGATTTACTTGTGACAACCAAAAATAAAATTCAGCTCTAAGTAATGAGCTTCCTATCATTTTAAAGGGGATTATCACAGCACAAACGATCTAAAGATTAAAGACTACTCAGCTGTAACTGACTGACATGTCATTAAACCAGTAAAATCTTCCCATAAAAACTGTCTTATCCTTATTCTTTGTAAACCTTATTCTTCTTTAGTAGAAAAAAAAAAAGTGTTAAGCATTTTAGAAGATGATTAAAGCAAAACAAGGCTGAAAAAGAAAATATCATATTATTTCCCAAAGAAAGAACTTGGGTCCTTTGGCTTTAATTTCCTTCACAGATAAAACATGTTATTTAGTATTAGCTCTATGTGAAATTTCTAACACTGTTTTGAAAAGGTGCAGAAAATACCAGCACGAAATGAACCAGAACATTCTGCTTGAGAAGAAATAGATGAAGAGGCAATAACTCTGGTTCACCGATACCAATGTCACTAGGAAAAGGCAGACACCCTGAAGTCAAACAAGTCAAGTACAGAAACAGAGTCTTTTGTTGTTTGTTTCCTCCCAGTTTTCCCTGTTCCTTCCTCCTTTTGCATGCAGAAAGCAAAGTGATTGCTCATGTCAAACTAGCGCAGTGACAAGGAACTCTACGCCTGGCAGAAAGAAAGGAACAGACTGAATGCAACCCTTGCCATCGGCAGCACAAAGCCCAGCTCAGCCTGGCCGGCCGCAGCAGTGCTGGAAACACAGGATGGCACAAAGGGCAGCCCGATGTCCTTGCACCCAGGAAAACCCCAGTAATGACCCCCAGTGCCTCTGCAAAGCCCTGCCAAGGGGTTAGACCCTGTAAGAACTGCCAGGTGAGAGAGCAGCAACACACTGATGTCTTCATTCTTGTTCAACAGGAAGCATTAAAACGCCAACATCATTCACAGGTGAAAAGGTACACAGGCTGGAGTTACTCAAGAAAATGCCTTTCTCTCTCAATTGGGAGGATGTGTGCAAAAAAATCAGGAGGGAACAGAACAGTTCCTGGTTGAGCAGCACTGACTGGCTTAGAGGAAAACCTCTCCCATACTCGGTTGTCTTATCAGACCTACTGCATTCGCTATCCTTTGACTTCTGAAAATACATCTTGCTACAGCAAAGAGCAATTCGTCCCACTGTGTTCATCTGCACTAAAGGACAGGCTGTTGTGGAAAAGGCCACTTTAACTAAATAAAGCGCAACCGATTTTCACTGCAGTTTGTGCTGATGAGGAAATCATGGTTATAATTTCCACACCCAATTACCCAGCTTGCACTGGCAATTACACTAATTCCACATACAAGTTAGACATGGCACTGCTCAAGCACGTTGTTTACGCAGTGATCTGCATTTCCAATTATTATCATTTTTTTAATCTGGCCCTAAAGCTTTTAATAGCTGGTACTGAAAGACTGGTAAGCAGGAAGGGCAGTAGACCATTTTTTTTTTCTGGAGATATGTGTTCATTTCATAGAGATATTGCTGTTTTGCTGAATAACAAATTCACTTTCTTCTTTTTCACTTCCTGAGGACCGAAGTTCTGATTTCTACCTTCAAGTACTTTGGAAAAAAAGCAGTGTATAAATAGCAAGTGGATATAGCATTACAGTGACAAGCAGTTTGCATTCGTCCAGGAGCAAATTACTGCTTCAAGTCTAGCTGACTAGCAAAGCTGATTAATACAGTTCTTCCTTCCATATGTACAACCAACAATTCACAATAAAGATTTCAGAAGGTTTTGGGGTTGGTTGGGGGTTTTGGTTGTTTTTTTGGGGCGTGTTTTTTTTTCTATTGAAAGGGAGGGGCTGAAGGTCAAGATGGTGTGAAACAAAATGTGTATTTCCAATAATCAAACGAGTCTCACCACCTATAGGAAACAGAAAAAAATTATTCATGGTGCTTTGCCTTGCTAAAACTCTTTCCTATATTACTGTGTAGAAAAGAAGATAAACATAGGAAAATGGAGTAGGAAGAGGAAGGAAAGCCCCCATAGGAAAACTTGAAAAAAGACCCAACACACACAAGCATGCAAGAGACAGGAGAAAAGCTTTCAAAAATCAAGTGTTACCATTCAAAACTGACAGTTTGTTGGTTTTTTAGGTGCAAATCAAGACATTTATATCTTCTGAATTTTCATGGAAAAAATAGCAGGGAGAAAATATTATTTTTCTCAGTTTAGATTATCTTAAGATCTAATCCAGAGTCTCAGATACGTTTATCTTTCTGCTTGCCTGTCTACACTGACCAGCGATGTGACCCTGCATGGACAGAGGTCCCCATGGAAGCACTTAAGAGCTATATTGACTGTGTTGGTCACACTTGGTCAAGGGACAGCAGTGCTTCTTCCATCACAGCAGTGCAAATTCCTGTTGTCAATACAGCTGTATGTGTTTAGAGAGTACTTTACCACCACGATATATAAACGTATCTACAAAGGACTTTTAGTGTAGACTTATAGCTTCGGTTCTGTGAGTACCCTATCAGCAGTCTCTAGACTGAGGGCAATTGCTCTGCAATTAAAGAAAACACTTTCTACTTACTAAATAAAATGCCATATTTAATTTCTTTTCTTCTTAAGTAAATAGACTATTATGACTGCAGGTTCTTAAATTGCTTTTAAATGCTGATGATTTGTCTAGAATAGAAATAAGCAATCTAAGCTCCCTTCGAGTGCACTGTTCAATCTCAACTGAACTTTTCTATTTTTACATTAAAAAGGCACAGTCTCATTCACTATTCCCAAAGAAAATCAAATTGAATTATTCAACAGCTTTAAAAATCTCCAAACAGCTGTTTTCTCCACTTACCCATTTTCCTTAGAACTGTTCCATCCTTCCCTCCTCCCCTCTATATAAAACCCCAACCCAACAAAACACGAAAACACACAGCGAAATCCCCTGCAGTAAAGGGTTCACAATCAGTTCTCCTCTGAGCTGTCTAATTCTTAACATTTCAGACAGCCGTCTTCCAAAGTATCATTAGTTATTCCAACCACCACAGTAACAGAGATCCAGACCCTCAGCAGGATTTCAGTCCCTAGTTCTCACTAGTCAATCAGGCAACTAAAAACATTTAGGACTGAAGAACTGAGTTTTTCTACCTCGTCCTAATGTGTTAAATCAAAAATTATGTTATTGTTCTTTGTTTTCTACCTACAGGACAAATCATCTCATTTTATGCAGGGTACTAAAGAAATAAAGCAAGCTACATAAAATAAATAGGTTCACCTTTCATCCCAACTGTAAGACCGTGTCGTCTTTTTTCCTGTCCAAACCTAGTTTCTGCAAGCCTGTCATTTGCACTTATGAGTCACCTTCTATTGGCAGCTGTTATCTTTCTTTCTAAGGGAACGAAGGAATGAGGTCCCAGAAATTTGTTTCTCAAAGAAAAAAAAAAAATCAAATCTAGTCAAACAGTCTTTCCTCTCTCCCTTTTTTGAAGGGATATATCTTTAGGTATCTGGGAACAAAAGGATGGAGATGTCCACGTTAAAACAGACAGTGAATAAGAATCAGCGTATCACATCTCCTAGGTGACTTTGAACTCTTCAGACATCATGCAAAATATAAGGTGAGATGAAGAGTTTTTAAGTGCTGGTGTTCAAGGAAAACAGGGGGCAGCAACATCAAACAAAAAATTAAACTGTATTTGTGGACTGTTTCTTTGCGTTTCATTCCATGATATTTTCACTGGCTATAACATTGACATTTATTAGCTCTTGGCCTGTAAAGAAAACACAAGACTTATCACAGTCCTAAAATCAGGTATCAAAAGTATTTTTTTCTCCCTGGTTTAGACTGAAATCACCTCAGAATCTGTATAGCAGTGCCAGAGCCCCCGCTTCTTCCAAAAGCAAGTTTTGAGAGTGCTACTGTCTCTAGGAAGCAAACTATCTTCAGACCTGCAGCATCATTGACAGGGCCCTTGGAGTAACACAAGACAAGAATGTCATTTTTAGGCAGCCTTTAAGTCTAAAATCTAAGCAATGGAAATAAAAATCAGCCATACAAATCAGCACCATAAGTTTGCACTTCAAACCCCCAGTTTCTGTCATCCTCTCCGAACAGGGTGCTGCCATTACTTGGGCCTCATCATTTGCACATTAAGATGGATAGATGAATTATTTCCATGAGCCAGCAAAGCATTATGAGTCTCATGTGGGAGATCCTACTAAATCCTTAGTTTGAAATGCAGTAGTGGTTAAAACACAAGCCTATGGTTCTCAGAAGAGGCCTTATACTTCATAGTCTCAGGGAAAGACCAACGTGGGTTGTTTTTTTTTTTTTTTTTAACACTGAAAGGGTTGTCAAGCACTGGAACAGGCTGCCCAGGGAAGTGGTTGAGTCACCATCCCTGGAGGTATTTAAAAGATGGGTAGACATGGTGCTTAGAGATATAGTTTAGTGATGGTTTTTGTCAGAGTTAAGCTGACAGCTGGACTCGATGATCTTCCAACCTAGGCAACTCTGTGATTCTATGTCCATATCATCTTTATGGCCAAATACATTCATTTTCACATGCACAGTAGCAGTGCTTAGCTTGGGTTCTGCTTCATGAGCTGTAGTTTTACATGCGCTGAGCAGTAGAAAGTCTCCTATAACCTTTGGCTATTCCATGTAAAGGTGTGTGGAAGCGGTGCTGTTTTGGCGTGCTGCCTGGCATGAAAAGACACAGGAGGATATATCATAGAGCTGCCTACTCAGCCCGCTGCTTGCAAGACATACACGCAGCTGCCATCTACTCCCAGTTTTCTTTTAGACGCCATAGTGCAAGGTAGCACATTATCTAACTGCCCTTAGTTATCAGGCATAATTGACCTGCCCATGGTAAGCAGCTCAGAAGCTTCACTGTGAACCGGAAACCTCAGGTCAGATGTTCCAACCCCCACCTTAGAGCTGAATCATCCCCAGGTCTCACACCAGAAAATTACGTTTCTGTAGTTACGTAGTTCTGTTGAACAGGTGTCTCTTAGTAACAAGCTTTTAATTTTCTCTATATCTGCTTCTTTGCAAGCTCACACCTTACCTGCTGATGTCATTGTTATCGCCCTAGCCAGAAGAAAAACAACACAGGTTGCAAGCGTTTTATGTGAAAAAGTCCTAAAGTTTTTCATAACAATTAAAATAGACAATTTTTAGGAATTTTAATATGGTGCTATGCGAATAAGTTAAAAATCCCATAAAATTTCAGAAATATTTCCTCTGGACTGAGTTTTTGCAACCACTATACAGAAACTAGCTGCATGGACAAAATTTCATGTCATGTTCTTGGTATTTGTTAAAATACAACTGATTTTTTAATCAGTTCTTGATACTTATGGGTTCATGTTTATCATAGAATAAGATCGGCGTCTTTAATAATTCATTGAATTGCATTCCAGTGTGCAAGTTTTGTAAATGCTGTGATAAACTGTAATCAAAGGAAATTGTTTACAAACTAGACGCAAATCCCTCCAAATTGTTTGTTTTGATTTGGAACAAGAATAAAATACCAAGCACCATTTTATTTAAAGCAAGCAGCCAAGACTCAGTGTGATGCTATGACCAAGCAGCAGTCACGCAACCAAGCCCCGCTGTGCTTTCAGGAAACCACAAGAAAGTATTTTGTTGCAGCCAGAAAAGGAAGATAGGTGCATAAAACGGCGAGAGTCTAATGCAAGCACACGTGAGACCACATCACACGGGAAGAAAGGCTAAACAGGTCACGAACATAGGAAAAAAAAAAAATTAGTCAAGCTGTTATAAAGGAATTGGTTTTTCACCAATACAGCATCAAGCTGGGGCACCAAATCACAACAGTATTTACTTCAACAACTTTTATTAAGTTGTAAATGAGAACGGACCACTCATCTCCAGACCTTGTCGGTCTCTGGGAGATTTTCACACGCTACATCTCAGCACATACTCTTCAGCCTCGTGTTCTGGCAACTTTATCTCCACACACTCAAATACTTACAGGAATCATTCACACAAACTCACAGAAAGGACTTTTATCTGCAGGCAAAAATATGTTACTCAAAATGTGTTTCTCACTAATAGCGTGACAACTGCTTTAGCAACAGAGGTGGGAATTAACATCTCAAGAAGGAAAAAATGACATGATCACAAGTATTCCCAAGGTGGCAAACCCTGTGCTGACTGGATTTGGCACATCACACAATATAATACCCTCAAAGGACCATTCAGATTCTCAGAGCCCACGATATCTCCTTAGTCAGAAACTGGTGTGGTGTGAAGGTGACCAGCTGGAGGTGAGGGGATGAAACAAACACACAACACGGTAACGGGATGAGCGCATCCACAAGGCTTATAGCTCTATATCATACAGCTGCACTTTCTCACCTGGTTACCTCCGGTGTTTCTAACCTGGCATTGCTTGAGAGATGTATTCTAAAGGACTCTGAACTGGGCTGTCAGTACAAGCTGGCAAATTTTTCATTGATGATATTTTTTGGACGAAACATGCAGTGACAAGAAGTTATTCCATTGATCCCTTTTCAGTTGAACTGCTTGCTCTTTTTGTATTCCAATATCAAAAATATAGGAAGGATTCCGTGTAAGTGACATGCGTTGAGTGTTTTTTTGTAATAAGAATTACTTCTCTGGCTTGAAAGCTCCCTCAGTTTTGCTAATTAACACGATGATGAATACTTCACACTAAGTCTGGTGATCCATCTTAAACAAAATAATTTAACTGCATATCAAGTGTTTTGAGGGAAGGACATTTCAGCTTTTTAAAGTCCCTAATTGTCTTTCTCAGTAAACCCATACAATGCCCTTCTCCACGTTGTTTGCCTTTAAGATGACTAAACAAAAATATCAAGTTACCCATACAGCTGCACCAACACCAAAACCAACCACAAACAAAAAACACCACCACCAAAAGCCACATACCACAAAACCCACACAACTTCCACAGGTTCTCATGGGTCACATCCCTGCAACTCTTTTAATCATTTCAAGCAGAATTTAATTCTTCTAATTAGAAGTACATACGGGTTTTATTTATGGAGTTTAGTATCCCTTGAAAAAAATCTCAGGGGGTAAGAGTCTGGCCCTAACTTTGGATTTAAGAGCTCAATTTTAGGTACCACAGTTTGAAAAAAACTAGCCATAATACATAGGTAACACAAAACATATACAGAAGCACTTCAGGTTCCTCGAGCAGAAAGGAGTAGCTGATTTATCTATCAATGACACATTTGCAACCATACTGCATGCTGCATAAAACATTACTCTGGGCACATATAACAAACAAGTTTATTTCCCTGAATTCTGTACAACTTTACTTTATGGCAAACACTGGAGGAAAACTTTGAGGAAAAAAATAAAAAATAAAGGAGCTTGACACATTGCCTCAGCCTTGACACTACAAGTTGTAGTTGGTAGGTTTGAAATCTGTAAGGTCACATTATCAAGGAGAGAAAGGGGGAAATGCAGCAACTGGTATGTGAAAGCATTAGATCACTGCAGGATTACAATAAAGTTATCTCTATGATGTAGCACAGCACTGCCAGAAATAATTAGTACTCTATCTGGAAGATGTATATTACCAGCAAGAGATCTGTGATTACTTTTAGTTGGGCTAATGAAAGACCTATGCTTATCCTTATTCCAATTCATTTCTATTCTCTCCTATCCAGCTTGATCAGCATTGGGATTAACATCAGTAATAGGGCTGTGTGCATATTTACACATTGTAATTAAGTGCTGGGGGAAGACGGAAGGGAAGCTTTTTAAGATCATTTATTAAAATGCAGGTATGCTGCTAATCAGAGTCAAAATTCAGGGAAAAGTTATTAGAAAATAAAAACTCACTCCAGGATGAGAAAACAAGAGTTCTTGGGAGCTCTCCTTGGGTAGATGAATGAAGCCAGGTTCACTGACATCATCAAAGGGACTCCACGGAAAACGCTAGAGTACCCATCTGAAAACCTGTGTTACAGTTAAGGCTGGCTCAAAATCTCAGTGTTTCAAGCAGAGGAGGAGTAATTCACCTGGTAGATGCTACCCATCATATCAGTGAAAGGTAAAGATCTTGGCCATTATGGCCTGGATTCAGCAAAGCACTTAAACACATTCTTTACATTGAACATCTCCTTGATATCATCCCAGTCTGACAAACTGCATAAAAATACGCTTAATTCTGAGGGCAATTTCCCTTGCACTGACAAGATTTAAGCCTCTGCTTAACTTGACCCACTGCTAAACCCGAGTATTGCTGGTTGCAATGCACAATTTTGTATGCAGGGTTGTTGTCAGTGGGCCCCTCACACAGAGAATTCTTGTTTGACATCGTAAGGCAACTCATCCACTGCAATGTGTTTTTCACCAAGATCTCACTCTTGTGCAGATTTGCATAAATTTGCTTTCCAGCAAACGTTGTGAAGGCTGGAGCATTTTATTAGGTTTCACTGGATGAGTGTAATTGATAGAAAATAGTTTGGCAGAGATTACAGGTGGTACAGAAATCCAGCTAAAAAAAGAATCCTCTGGTCATTACACCAAGATATGTGGTCGTGTTTCATCTATTGATATGATTTATAACATCTTCCACTTACTAGCATACTGTAAAATAAGCATTCGAGGCTCAATCAGGATTTCCGTTTCTTTCAACAAGTTAGCACTGAAGTCAATCAGGTGACCAGAGTTTTCAGTTACTCATACACACAAGGTTTCAGGTAAGCTGTACTGAGTGTCCTAAAGATATCTTTTCTCCAAGGGCTATCCTCAAGGGCAAATTTTTTTTCACCCTTCCCGTTAAAAAAGACTTTAAGCCTTCTGCCTTGTTATTTACCTTCTTGCTTTCCACAGAGCAGTTACATTTTAGTAGCAAAGGCAGTACCAGCTGCATTAATGCTTTAAAATCTTTAGCAATTAATTGCATTTATGTAAGTGCCAAGGAATTTTATTCTTAAGACTGCATCTTACTACCCTTTCTGCTGGAGCCAGCCTTTGTATGCCACATGCACACAATCAAGCCAAAACCCAGAAATAACTGTACGCAGCTGTTAACAGAGCTACAAACCTCATCAGGGAAACCAAGTACCTTATAAACATTAATTAATTTCAGCCACATGCCCTCCTCTGTGAAGTGGGTAATTACTATCCCCATTTAGCACAAGTGGAAAAACTAAAGGAGAATGACCTGCCCAGGTCAAACCAGGTGTACGGCACAGAACAGAGCGCCCATAACTCCAACCCAGCACTCTAGCCAGAGAGCCATCCTTTTCTTCATATAACCCACATAATTAAATGTTTTCAGTCCACTATGCAAATTACTAGAAGTCAATATGATGAAAGCAAGACTACAGTTTCTTCCTCAAACATAAATAACAGGTCCATCTTCTCACTTGCCTACTTTTAGTATTCTCATGAATATTCACATCAGAGTTTCCTCTCTCAGAATGCTCTGGAGGAAGAAAGAGAACAACGACCTACTAAAAAAAAAAATAAATGTATCTGATGACCTACTGCAACTTGGAGTCATTTATTGGCTGAAATGTGATTAACTGCTTATATATAGCCTAAAAGGCAAAAAGGAAAGTCTGTGGCCTGAGTCCAAAGTGAGCAACCAGGTTCTGATGATAAAGAGATCTCCTCACAGTAAGTAGGTTGAACTGGCAACTAGACAGGAGCTTAAGTGAGTCACTTCATTTACATATATATTTGGATTTTTTTCTTTTTTTGGGAGGTAAATTATAAACAAGCCTAACTTCCTTGCTACAGGAATAGCAGCAGTTTGTTAACTGATTTCACCAGCAATATAAACCTGCAGCTAATTTTTTCTCGCTGTACCCTGGGGTTACAATAAATAATTTAGCTGATGGGTTAATTCAGTAGGAGAATTAACCCCTATAAACAAAGTTAAGCGAAGCGTCCTCAGCAGAGAAGTGCCACGCTTGGGTTCTGCCTTCATAAACGATGAACCACCTCAATTACAGAGAGGAGCGCGCTTTGCGGGAGCAGAGCAGATGGTGCTTCACCCCTGCTCCCTTCAGGGTGGTGCTTCCCTTCAGCCTGTCTCAGCTCCCTCAGTGGTTAAAGGTGGCAGCACTAAACTTTCTTCTCTAAGTCTCAGTGGCATCAGGATAAAAACTGCCCTGAGCTCTCTCCAAAATCACTAGGGAAAGGCAGGACCTGCAGTGCTGACACTGAGTTTTTCCATCAGCCTCGGGAACCTCACTTTATACTCCCATATCACTGCTTCTCCTTTTTATTTTGGTTGTGTGGGGGGGTTTTGTAGGGTTTTTTTGGGTTGTTTCCCACCCCCCCCATCCCCCC
>VYZM01022208.1:543506-562292 GCA_013398915.1 Dromas ardeola | reverse complement strand
CCCCCTCCCCCCCCCCCAGCTCTAGAGAGAAATTGCTCCTATTCAGATCTTCTCAGAGCTTACTGTACTGTTTCATAGCTGAGCTGCAGATCACTCGTTACCTCAGCAATACTGTCAGACGTGACTGAGGAATGTGGTCATGCTATCTTGGCTCATCAGCCCCGCACTAATGCCGTCGCATGTAGAGCCATTTCTTATTTACAATATATCCTTGACACCATTTCTATTTACACTGAATTAAAATTAATCAGTTGGGCATTTGCCACAGCAATCCATGTAACTCAGCCTGGCAGCATGACATTATCACTAGCTAAGCAATATTAGCTTTGTATGATTAGGATTCTCCCGGGAACTCATTCCATGTGAGGACTTCAGGTGCTGTAGTCATAAACCATTATGCTCCTTCCTAAGCAGCGTATGACAGCATCTTCCAAGGACAGCATCAAAAACAGGAACAGTGGCTCAAACCTGATTTATTAGTGAGAACATCAAGGGTATGCAAGTCCTTATACTATCATCTTATTCTCCAGCAGGAACTCTTATACTACGTTAACCCTTTCAGTAGACATCGTAGCGCTGATATCCTTACTGCCTACTGCCAGACATCAGACAACCATCAGGGAGGTGATGAAAAGCATGATTTTTTCCCTACTTATTCGGCCCCCAACAAGTTCAATTCTCCAAACCTTTGATGCAAATTTTCCCCATGTGTTTATTAACATTTCAGTTCCTTCTACTGCAGGAGCAACCCTGCTTTGCTGTTGTTGGGACAGCTGCCCATGTTGGGACTGATGAGTATTAGCTTGCTAGGACTGACCTTAACATCTTCTGGCGATCTGCTTGTTTACTAGAAGTAAACATGTGTTTACTTTGAATGCATGCCAGAGAGTTCAGATAAGGCACATGTTGCAGGACTCCACCTCTGCCAGAATCCTCCGGCAGCGTAATACAGAAACCGGTTCTCCTCCTTCTGTCATGTCTTTCAAGGGCTGGCCAAAAAAAACCCACATTCCTTCAAAGTTGTTTGCTGACAGACCCCAGCAAACAGGTACAATAGTCACAAGTCTCTGGGTTGTTCTTCCTTTGTCTGTCATGGCTGGAGACCGGACTCAACTCTTGACATACTAACCCTGGCTTCGGGAAATGGGTCTTCAAAATCTCCTGAAGTGCCTAAATGCTCTTTTAAGGAAATCTTCAGTAAGTCCTGAATAGAACTGTCTTCCTGACTAAAAGGTCTGCCCACCAAGGAAGAACTGCCCTGAGCATACAGTCACTAGCAGGTGGTGACCTTCAACAGAAGTGGCTTATGTGAATGCAGAAGATTAAGTCTTGCAAATTTTAAACGCATCATTGACACAGACAACCAAGTTGGGAAGGATTTATGTTTCTGATGTTGGCCAAGTCACTGGGCCCAAAAGCCATTACTTACATAATTAATTTGGGCACTACTTTTACGTCCATTAGGGAGGGAATAAAAACAGCTACCCTTTTTATACAACGCACTACTTTGCAATTTGTCATGGGTTTTAATCACAAAAATAATAGTTGTCATAATATTAATAGCAAGAAAGATGTGTTAGGCAACAGTTACTCAAATATTCCCCAGTGTTTGTCAAAGACTGGCACAAAACTAAGCAAAAAGACACCAATATATACAATAAATGCTTTAAAAACTGAATTTTCTGTTTGCACTGCAGTCTTAAGGATTGGGATGGGAATTTCGGACCCCGTTTAAGATGCATCAGAATGGTCAGAACAAACAGTGACAGTCTTTGCATTGCAGACCCAGACATGCAGATTGCCCCAGCTACTGGAAATGTTGCCTAAAAGTACAACTCTTCCCAGAAGAGAGAGAAGCTGTTGTACAGTAAATACAATCAACTTCACCGTTAGACCACAACCTATGTGACAGGTTGCTTTTTTTTTCCCCTTTAATTTTTCTGTTAGCCAAAAAACATTTTTGCACTTGTGTTGCATCCCATCTAAGGGACTGTCTAAAGCTATTAACCGGGATGATTTCCCAGGAAAAGGGCGAAGCACACAAAAAAAATAATTTTTTTTTCTACTAATTTCAGTGCAATCAGAAGAATAAACAAAAACTCAAGCCAGCCTACGCATGAATCCTTTTCTTAGCAACAGATATGCTTGACTCTTGACCTGCAAAATTACTAGATTTTCTAGACAGTTATGCATGTGTGTGTACACGTGTGTAAAGACATTTCTATAAGTTTATACTTGTGTATGTGAAAAACAATCTTGTTAAATCAACACAAAATCCGGTGACATCCCCCTCTCATTTTTTTCCATGTATTTTACTGAGGCAGAAAATTTGTAGAAAAAGGTAATTTGCCCACCTGAAACAATTTTTTCCCCTCATAGTCAAACAGTATTGTTTGTTTGTTTTTTAAAATAAAGCTTTTTGTTTTGCTGGTGTGGAGAGATTCATAAAAGTTTGGTGGAATTAAATGAGCTTGAGAAACCACGGAAGTTGCCAGATCAATACCAGCTTTACTTGGAAGTCTGCTACCTCATTTTTTTAATTAGTCATATTCCAGAATCACAGAATCACCAGAAGGTTGGATTAGTCATGGAATCTCCAAAAAGCTGCCAGAAAAAGCCTTGCAAATTTTACTACTGATTTCACACATAGGTTCTAAGAAGATTTGAAGAATTTGACTTTTATAGTCCATGTATTATGATGCTTGGTAAAACTCAAGACATTACTTGTGATCTTTAAGAGAATCCCTGTATCTGAAACAGGACCTGTTTGTTTGAGAAAACGTTTGTTAATTTCAGTTAAATTTGGCAAAGGAAGAAGGATGTTACAAGTGAATTTTCAGTAGAATCTGAAGAAGAGAGAGAAGGGCCAAATTCTGTGCTTATGAAAAACAAGTGGTTCGCAGTCATTAATTATTAGGCACCAAAAAATCCAAAGGATGACTTCTTCATTGCTTTCACAAAGATCTGATTCAATCCTATTCAGTTGAACTGCAGAGGCTTTTTTTTACTGCTGCTTGTGCCACCGTGAATGCCCAGGTGGCTGCAGAGGAACAGGCTGAGGCTGCACTCCTCTTCTAACCTGAGGGATGTGCCTAAAACCTTAGATATTTTGCTGTTGTCACAGGAATATCAAGGACTGAGCCAGTGTGCTGCAGGAACCCTACAATAAGAATGTCAAGAAAAACAAGTAAATCAAGCATGGGATATAAATCACTCTGCTTAAAACCAAATACTTTTGTTCTCCCTGCTAGAGTTCTTAACAGCTGGATCAACTCAGCAGGTGTTTCAGAACATGCACAGGAATGGTCACAGCCATTTTTATGGTGGTTTAATTGCAACACACACAGGATTTCAATAAATCATCCACAAGCCAAAACTGGTATGAAAGAACAGAATTCACCAACACGCAGTGCAATGACCAGGGAAGGTCAATACAAGGAAGAGCAGGTAACATGGATCACCTGTCATGAACCATGCTGAGAACCCTTTATTGCTTCCAGTTTATCTGCACCATAGTGGTCTTTCTAGCCATATTAAGAAGTGATCAGAGGGATGAAGAACATCAGGGTATCCTCTTCATTCTCCAGCATTGTCCCAAATATTTTCCTACAGCAATTGTCAAGACAGCGTCCTCTGTCATGACACTTCAGTATATTATTCCTCTAAATATGCGTTTCAAGAATAAACCTGCTAGTACCAACAAGATCACTTGTGTAAGCAGCTGTGGGGGTGAGAGAGTTAAGAAATGGCAACGGGACTATAACCAAATAAAAGGCTTCCTTTTTAGAGTCTCGACCTATCCATCACTGACTGTACCTCATGAAAGCCGTATAGTCTAATAAACTCCCTACCAGCATGCCATATTCCTTTTAAATATAAAATAGCAACATTGCAAGTACTGCAAACTCTAAGGGGATGTGAAACTACCAAACTGCATTTAAACTGGAAGAGGAAAGAAAGTGACTTGTGTTTGTCCACGTAACTGTGGGGGAAAAAGAAATAATAATCAGTGTAGCACATCCAAAGCCACTGCATTTTATCACCTGAGGCTTCATTTTTGCAGCCAAAGAAGGATTTATGCTGATTGATTGAAAGCATTACCTAGAGTTTGTGCTGTGCTTTATTTATTTATTTGCCAAGGAAGGAGGCTCAGTGCTCATTAGGTATTTATTGCATTGACCAGTTTTATCAAGGCTTTTGAAGTGCTATAAAACAGGCTAATCAGGTGAGCAACATTTATATTCATGCTTAGAGAGGTTACAAATGAATTGATCAAGTCTGAGGAAGCTTTCAATAGATGAGGTTTTGCAGTCCAGTGCTTAGTGAAGCTGAGGCTCTTCTACACATTACCTTCTTAAGGATATTAAATGGGAACTTCCCTGTGTGAAAAATAAGCTCCTTAGCAAGTTTCTTTTTCCCCACAGAGGGATGGAAACTCGCCATAGCAGGATTCCAGTACTGTGCAATGTAACTGGTACATCTCTAACCTGCGGACAGTGGGAGCAAGTTAGCTTTTATACTGATAATATGGTGGTAAAAGTCATCTCTACAGCCACCGAGCATGGGCAGACCAAAGCTAATGAATTACACATCTGCAAGTGCAACTGTGACCAGGTTCAGCTACGTTAATAGTATTTAGAAACAGGCCCATAGGGAACATTCCACAAGAATACAACGCAACTGTGAGCCCAGGACAGAGCAAAGGCACCATGTATGTCCTGCTCCCAGCTGGGACTAGAGTATGGCAAAGAAGGTACAGCAGTAACTCACTTTGTGTACCCTTCCAGTACTCCGCTGTGCAGGGAGAGCCAGCAGAATTTTTTATTTACAAAATAACAGGGCAGCATTTTTTCATCTAATACCGAAGCAAAGCCATCTTGTACCGTGCTTCAGGAATTGTTACCTTTCAGATCAGATGTAAAGCCAAGGTCCTGACCCCGAGAAACATTAAAGATCCATGTTATTGCATTTTTTCATTAATGTTAATCCCAATGCCCTGGCCACATTCCCATTGCGGTAATTGCTATTTGCCTCTGCAAATTCCTCCCGTTGTTTCAACAGGCCCCAAGCAGACCTAATTCACCCCTATGTAACACCACCAGCATGTTTATCCCGTTCTTCCCCCAGGTTCTCTGCTTGCTGTACTGGGACACAGTGTTTTCGTGCCTCTTCTAGCAGCAGCAGCGCTACATCACTTCAGCAGTGGATGATGCAATGACACATGCAGAGTGGAAAGAGTTTTTCTGTGAATACCTAGATTGAATATCATCTTAGTGCTAAGAATTCCCTAAGTAAGCCGAGACACACATTACAATGATAGGTCAGAATCTCCTTAAGCACGAGAGGAAAAAAAAGCTGAGACCAACATGACTTTTAGCAAACAGACGACAGAAGCAACCTCCTTGATGAGGAGTGCGTGGTAGACTGCTGACCGCGCAGACACCAGACGGTGCTTTGTGCAGGACTCCAGCACCAAATCCCCAGCTTCGAGACACAGGGACATCATGTAGTTACCATCTCCTCTCCTGCAGTCTAGTTTTTAAGTGAAATTATTGTACGTCCAGGAAGGTTGTTATTCACTAAGGCTAAGCTTCATCTCTTGGAAATTAAGTTAAATTTCAGGAATTTAAGTTGGTCGTCCTGACACTTTCTCTGCACAATGGTAAGGAAGGCACTCCTGGAGGGAAAAATCATCTATTCTTACAAAAACATTTAAGACATTTTCTGGCTCATGCTTTGGAGGTTGTATCATCTCCTCTCTGCCCAGCAGGAGCTCAGGCACTACCTTTTACAGCAGGGCAGATTTTTCTCGCCTAACTTTAAACACAGAAGAGGTGTTTTCATTTAAAAGGGTATTTGTTCAGAGCAAGAGTAGCAGAGTGATCTCTCCATTCTCCAGAGATGACCGCACAGTCCCTCCAACAAGCATGAGTATTTAAAGAAACCTTTAGCCAGCTGCATACAGCACATTGCATGAAACAATATTCGTCAGGCTTGCAAAAGTACTTCACTCACAGAGCAAGCAATCAATTGTACATACTTTCAGATGATTTAATCACCCAATTCTGTACCTTGAGCTTTCCAAGTTCTCCCTAGACGCTGATGCTTGCCAGCTATTCATCTTCAAACATATATCATTAAATACACAGGGTGGAACAGCCTTTCCTTGACATTACTGTTTAATGGCACAAGGTAATAGCCACCAAGTTACTATATGAAATCCCAAAATATTCAGAGAGGAGGGGAAAGGGAAAGGAAGCGTACAAACCGTTACTTGTTAAAAGGATGTTGGCTTCTGTTCAGGTTGCAATAATCCATAGGCACAGGGGTTTTGCTTTTTACCACTTCGAGCTGGCCCAAGTCAGAGAACCCCCGTGTCCTTGCCCTCGGGTCACCAGGCTGCAGATGCCAAATACTTCGCAGTTTCTGGGCAAGCAGCAGGTCTTTAAACTGCACGCATCGTACTCAGACTGTTCAGTGCATAATGATGTACCTACTTTTTGCAACCTCATCTCTCCATTAGGTAAAGCATGGACAATTTTAAGGAGCGATCATAAGATTTACTTTTTTTTCCTCTGACTGCTGAGCTAGCACAGCTAATGCATCATCACTCACGTTTTCCTCCTTCCCATCACTGCTTGTCTGTCACAATTAGAATTGCTGCTCAGTTCCTGGGTTGTAGCTTATGAACAAAGGCAACTTTGAAAAACAAAAAGAGCCAACTTCAAACCATTTGATCTCTCTTTTCATCCCCAGCCAACAGCAAACAACACTAAACCACAACAAAAAACAGATGTTCACGCATTCAACAGAAATGATCAGAGCACGTCGCTGTCTTAATCCAAATATTAAAAATGCAACAATCAAAATGAGGTATTAACAAGGGACAAAAGGACTTACAGAGAACCCAGGAGTTTTCCTATCATTACCCAGAAGTTACTTTTAAGGTTGTTGTGCTTTTTGAAAGTTTAGCAACAGATCATTAATTTGACACAGAGCAGAGGCTTCCACCCAGAGACACACTGACTCCTACATTTTTTATGGTAATAATCTAGCTACAAAATTTGTCAAAATTTTATCAAAATTTATCAAAACAAATTTTTCACTACATTCCAGAAGATGAAAAACACCCTGCAGATTGATTTCATTCAGTCAGCAAAGACATTCATGTTCATCAAAAATCAAAGGTAGCAAATGAGGTTCAGCTCTGCACAGGATGGGTAGAAAAACATCACTTGTCTAATGGGAACTGTGTAGCTATCACTCCACCTAGAAGCACTTGCAATTTGAACGCAACATGACAACTTACTTTATATCGGTTCCCATGAGCGTTCCCTGCCGATGGGACTACAGGATTTGCAGCAGTGGTTGATGGTAATACATGGCCATGGATTAAGCTCAGCATCGGAGACATGGGTACCAGTTTAACTTCTGTCTTTAGGTGGTCCAAAGAGGGACCAGAGGTGCTAGAGCCTAACTTCTGGAACTGAAGCAGGTGCTACTGAAGGTGCCCACACTGCCTCTGTTACGTCCATAGCAGTGACATTAGTTTCAATAATTGTTTCTGGTTGATGCTAGTGATAATCTAGATGATCTTTAAGGTCCCTTCCAACCCGAACCATTCTATGATTCTATAATGTCACAATCCAACGTACCTTGTTCTTTTTCTCTTTTCCCTCCACCCTCACCAAAATATTAGTCCATGCAGGTCCTATACATGGTCTCCCAGCTCAAAGAAAAAGAAAGAAATTAAGCAAGGAAAACGTTAGTTGTCAGGAAAAAAAAAAATTCCTTATATTCTAACTGGCACTAACACATCAGGGATAAAACCCAGAGCTACACACTAGTGGTAATCACTACACCTGTAATTTTAAGATTATGAATATTTAAGATCTTAACTCAAAAAGGGGAAAAACTGAAACAATGCTGAGGGGAAAGGGGAAGCAAGCCAAGAAGCTCTTTGAAAGCAAATCAGTCTTGATGCTTTTGCAGTGGCTAAGATTTTGAGATGACTACTGTGTTGATGGGCAAACATCAGAGTTCATAGATGCTCTGTATGCATGTCATTACCTGCAACACCATTTCATTGCAACTGACATATCTACAGCAAGGACCTCCAGCTGCCAATGTTTACTGAGCTGAAAAAGGTCAAAGAAATAAACCTGACCTTTTCACGTGGGCCTGCTGGGTAAACATGAGGCATTGCTAGGCTTGAAAATGGATTAAAGGGGGCTGAGGGGGAGGAAAGCTCTTGCAAGAGCCTCGGTGGGTAAAATCCATCAATGCTTCCTCTCTATCTAGTGAGATCACAGCGGTCATTGGATTTCAGAGGGATTTTTGGCCCAGTGTCACATCTGACAGCAGGAGTGGGTCTACGCAAGAACTGGAAAGCTCTCCTGCTCAGTCAACCGAGGAAGGCAGATCCAAATGGGGCCCACAGGCGTATCTTCTACCTTGCTGCTGCCACCACTCATGGGGCACACAGGAACAGTGGCATTAGGTTCCAGTGCTCCCCACAGTGCTTCCCTTTGGGAGAAGGAAGCACTTAGCCTCTTGAGGTTAGGTACAGAGGCCACCTCAAGCTTTGCACAGCCAGGTTTTTGTAAGTGAGCTCTCCCCACACTCCAACTCTTCAGTGATCAGCATTACCCAGGCACTAGCGCTCATTTCAGCACTCAACACCATGATATCTCTTCTGTCCTTAATACCACTAAGACTTCTTTAAAAAGCATCAACAAACCAGGACTACAGAGAGTCATATCTACCAGATACACAGAACAAGCCAGATCCAACATCAACATGCTGCTTCTCTGGCTTTCTACAGAAGGTGCTGAGCAACTCCAGAAAGGTCAAGTTATCTAAAGGCAAGTTTAGGCCAACTCTGAGCGCTTCTGAAAAATCCCAGCCTGAGAGTTAACATCCAGATTTTCAAGAACTGGGCACCCACATCATCAGAGACTGCATGCAGTATGATAGCAACTGCTGGGTGATATCCTCCTTGGAAAATCCTGACCACGGTTAGATACTGGGAAGAGCACAATGCCAGGAAAGCCTGGCCTTTGGATACAAAGCAGTTTTGCTCTGTGCTTTCAGAAACTTTGTCTCATTGCTTCCAGATTGTGGAGGATATGCACAGGGTAGAATTAAGGTCCCTACACAAACATGGGACCAGGAATAGATGCTGTGAAGCGGCAGGTTCAGTGCTGAGCAAACAAACCCTGTACTTCTGAAGCTATAGCAGGATTTCGAGGAGGACAACTACCCAACTTGTTATGGTCATATCAGCATGAAGCAGGTATTGTGAAGCCACAAATTATCATGGCCAGCAGCCAACAATATGCAAGTTTCATAATTCCTTCTATTTTTTTTTAATAGAGCAAAACACTGACTCAAAACATATTCATCATAACTGTACCATTCTTTAATATTATTGCATTAATGTTCATATTTTTTGTTACTCTACAGCCTGCTGATGCAAGTGACTGTCACCAAATCAAATGCACAGAAAATAAACAAGCAGGAAGAGAAATACAGGCTGATCAGTAACACATTCACCTTTATAACTGTCTTACTATTTGAAGAGCACGTCCTTTCACAAGCCACAGCAGTACTACTTTTGTGGTGGGATTATTTTTTTTATTTTACTTTTTTCCTATAACATTCGAGTGCATCTTTAATGTATTATTCAAACAGAAGCAATGATTAATTAATCAAAACTCCGTTGTATAGGGAGAAGAAAACTGGGCTCCTGTGCAACACCCGGCCAGATGCTCCAACTTAAAGGGAATCTTAAGGGAGGATGTGTCAGCAATAGTGCTTAATTATGCAATAAAAAATGATGGGATTTCAGAGACAGCTTTTAGGTTTTTAGCAGCATCTCTTTTCAGTACTTCATCATATATAGGCTACACGCCTCCTTCCATATCCCATCTATCAGAGTTAGAGGAAGGAGGCAGGAAAGAGTGCCTGCTCAAATCTCATGCAATCTGGCTTACGTAGAACCACCGGCACCTGGATTCAAACCTGACCAATGCACCGGCCCTAAAACAGGTTGTTTTCAATGACAAGTGTCCCTTGTGTACGCCTCAGTACTTTTAGGCAAGGAAGACAGACCTATGTAACAGACAAGGAATCAAATCTGGAGTCAGGAGGGCTGATCTCTACTTTTGGCTCTGTTGAGCTATACAAGCCAGCTCATTTGTTGGTGTTTCTCTTTCCTCTCCCATACCACATCTTTTTAAGGTTGTGAATTTAAGACCTCACAAAACCCAACCCAAACAAAACAAAAGACCAACTAAACACAATAAAAGACACCTGTTTAAAATGTTTAAAACCATTGTAATACACTACCCTAATCCTGTCTAGGAGAGGTTTGAGCAGGGCTGTTTCAAAGAGGGAACAAACTGTTCTCCAGGTTTGTGGTGGGCATGACAGGAATCATAATCAGCAACATCTACAAAAAAAAAAAAAAGGAAGCTAGATATTAAGAGAAACATCCTTCCAGCAACAGCTATGAAGCATGAGAATAGGTTATTGAGACTTTCCGTGGAGCATCGATTCTCAGTAGCCTGGACATCTTGAAGAAGAGGCTGGATGCACTTCTGTCAGAAACAGTTCAGGTTGAGTTGTTCTTGCCACAGGGCAGACATGAGCTACATGATCTCTTGTGATCTCTTCCTGTTCTACTTTTCTACAACTCCATATTTTTTAAGAAGATAAATTTTGAAGTTTTAAATTGTCGTATATTTTTCAAAGCACTGAGCTCTTCACTGTTTCCACTCATGAAAATATCTATACTTGTCTTCATTAAACTATAGATAACAAATAGGTTTTTCAGATTTTTTTTTTTAGTGTTTTGTGCAATGTAATATTTTTACCTTCTGGTTAATATTTCCAATCAGAAGTTACAGGAAGCATCAGCCTGAAGAACTGATTATTTTTTTGCTGCCATTTAAAACATAAGGTAAGGTTTTAAGGGATTAAAAATAAGGTAATAAAAATAGAGAATGAAGCAACTGTTCACTGTTCATCAGCTCTAGAGCTCAAAGGCCATCAACTCAGCTCCAAAAAGTTATCTTCAGAACCACTATCTGAAGCTCGTAAGTTAGCAGAAAAAAGTCAGTAAACATCTGGTTCAAGCACATGCAAAATCTGAAGACAGAAAACATTGTTTTGAAGCTTCATATTTTATTACACTACCTTATCATCCTCCCCTCCCCAAATTTCTTTCTCTAAGCTACCGCATCCTTCCCAAGGTCGCACCTTTCTGCCTCCACAATCACACGCGTTGTCAAAACACAACATCATGACATGGTAGTGATGTAGACAGCAAGGGAAGCAGACTCAGGGAAGAGTTATCCAGGAGGAAGAAAGCACCATAGCAAAGGTGCTCAAGAAGCACAAGAGCAAAAGAAATTGCCAAAAACATATGTAATACTTTTAGATCTCTTCTAACATTATTTCATTTTTTAGATAAGAGCTGATTGTTCCAGAAACCTCCATAGTCCCTTAGCCAAGCTCTCAGTTGTACCAGCACTGGACACACAGGAGACAGATTCTCACTATCTACTGAACCATTGCAATTTAATCAGACACACAGCCTTGAAGGTTATTGTAATGGTGGTATCTGCCTTTTTCTGTAATGCAGATCAAAGAACATCCCTCAGACTCTCACATTAAACCCAACAGATCCTTTGGGCTGGAAAATCTCTTGTAAAGAAGTAGCAATCTTGATGAAGGCATCATGAGATAGTGAATCTACCATATGCCTTAGATAGCTTGTTCCAATGCTTACTTAGCCATACTGTTAAACACGTTTCTAATTTAACTACCTAAATAGGAATTGAATAGGAATAGAAATGATTTTTGCTTTTCCCAGAAAACCGTAGACCTGTATGCACAAACAGGCTATTATCACAAAAAAAAAAGTTTAAAATAAATCCCCAATAATACACAATATGAGCAAAGGTGACTGCTTGCTGGATACTCTTTCCAGCTGGGAAGTAATTGGCAGAGACAAAAACATCTCCCACTAAAGATGCAGCTAGCTGTCTGTCCTGAATTTAAAGAGGCAAGATCCAAGAGATTGCTGTTTAGCTCCCTTACAACAACAGCCAGTGAAATCAGAGTCTGTAAAACAATGAAGCTAATTACACATCATTTGTAGTTTTCCTGAAAGCTGACAATTGCTAAGGGCAATGATACAGAGGTATCTGAACCCACTCCACCTGAATTAGACAATATGTCCAAAGGGCCTCAGGTGAAGAGAAGGCAACTGAGACCCTGGAAGGTAGGCAGCCCTTCTGCGTGACTTTACTCTTGAGCTAATTATCCCTTTCAAGAAGCAGGAATAATCGGTGCAGTTTCAGTGTCATGCTACAAAGGGTGCATTACTTCCAGGCAGCTCCGCTTGGCCCCGCAGCAGGCACACCTCGAGAGCTGGGCAGCCCTGCTCTTACCGGAGTTGTGTCTGTAACGTATCGATGCCGGCAAATTGCTAGATCCTTTTCAGAAATTTGATTTCTTGCTTATTGCTAGTCCTTCCACATTTGCTCTCTGTTGTTAAAGATTAAATTCTTTAAGACCTATGCCATAAGGGCTTCGACTAGTTTCATTTGTAGCACTCATGCTGATGGCATATGATAATGCAAATTGGGTTGTTACATCATCCTTCTTTGGATCTAGGGAGATTAATTTCACCTAATCCTAGTCATCACAAAAGCTACTCTTTATATTTACCTGTAACCCAATCTTTTTCATGTCACTGAGTCAGAAATGACTGGTTAGCAAGTGCTAGCTACGCTGGTCCTTTTGTTGTTTGTGAACACTATCATGTCTTAATCTGGCTAGTCTAAACTTTTGTTTTTCAGCAGTTGGGGTTCTCCCTTAAACATCTCCCCTTCGCTTCCCTAGGAAGAGAGATACAGAGAGAAGCCTAATCTAGTAGGTACATGATTCTGTCCTCTCTTCCAAGTATCCTTCCTGCTGCCCAAAGTTAGTGTGAGAAGTTAGCATCAGAGTCCAGATAACCCTCCATTTAGATTTCTGTTGAAACTCCTGCTTCTGACACAAAATCACATAACTGTCTCCAGTGTGGGTACTGTAGGGGCCCATCTCTGCATACCCAGATGCAGGGGGGGGATGTCACAGCTGTGTACAGTCACACTGCCAGGTGTCTACCCTGGCCAGTTAACAGCCAGTGATTCTCTTAATTAATATGCCTGATCCCTCCTATAGCAGCTCCTCCTCTTTCCCTTGATAGCTCCTCAGCCCATCCACCAGATTATCCCTGGAATTCTGAGGATCGAGGGTGGCCTTCACCAGCTGCACCCAGTCTTGCACCCATTCATCATCTCCATTTTCTCTACCAAAGTGTTTCAGCCAAGATAATGGAAAGGGCCCTTCACACTGGTCGAGGCTGAATGTTTAAAAACATATCACTTACGAGCTCTTCCTCTAGTATTTCCCTTCTGAAAATCCTGCCCAACCTTAGTATCAGATTTCTGAATAGAGGAGGGCACCCACTTCCCTGGATCTGCTGACTGTGCTCCTGTTCATACAGCCCAGGATGCTGTTAGCCATCCTCATGACCAGGGCACGCGGCTGGCTTATGTTCAGCTCGCTCTCTACCAAGACTCCCAGGTCCTTCTCAGCAGACCTGCTCCCCAGCCAGTCTGTCTCCAGCCCAAAATTCTGCAGGGGTTTATTCCACCCCAGGCTCAGGACTTCATATTTGCCCTTGCTTGATTTCATCAGTTCACTGTTGTCCTACTCCTCCAGCCTGTCTAGGTCCCTCCGAACAGCAACCCTGCCTTCAAGCTATTGACTGACCCCAAAACCTGATATGATTTGGGAAATGTTATCTGCAACAGGTTTTAGTGTCACAGCCCACTTCTGTTTTCCTTTACATACACAGCTACCAAGAAATCTCATCCTAATCATGGCTTAGCTTCTTCCTGTACTGCCCAACAATATAACAGGAGCCATTCAAAGTGTTAAAATATTTATATTGCACTCTCATCCTCCAGGAGCATGAGTGAAATAAATCACAAACCCCTCTAATTGATTTGCCTCTATGAGGCAGAAAACCAGCATTTTATACATTGCTATGTAAGGTAAGGGCTCACTTTCTCTCCATGCAACACCCAGCCTCAGCAGCCAGAGAACACCGGACACAGCCTTGCTCAGAATTTTTTGAACGTACCCCTCAGTCAGTGGCATGTAAAAGCACAGCCATGCCATGTCACATCACATTGGCAAGTGGCTTTGACTGTCAGAAACCTCTCCTGGAGAGGTTTATCAAGGCTGCCCTCACTTTGTTCATTATCCTTTTGCCCTTGTTCCTAGTGCACCTGACTGCATCACCTTTTCAGCATTTAATTATTCCCTTTTCCACGCAAGCTGAAGACTAAGGTTTGGCCTTGGACCCCTTTTTCTGCTCCTCACTAGCTCATTAAAAAGTTGGCGTGCTAAAAATGCAAGGAAGAGAGGACAGACAACAGGAGATAAAGAGGCACTAAGAGATAAAACTAGAAATTATAGAAACCACTCAGTGTACACAAAGAACAACAACAAAAAAAAATCAGTGTTTATTTCTAACCCTTCCACACCAACACTTCTTTGCTCATCTACCTTGAAATGGTTAAGTGTGGACAGCAATAGCGTTCTTCTAGTCAGCAGCATTTCCATGAGCTTCCTAACAGAGTTTTTTTAAAAAAAAAAAAACAAAGAAGGTAGGAGCATTTCTGTTAGACTCCCTTACAACACAAGCCTGAGCTTTTCTCCATTTTCCATGTATTTCTTCTCTAAAATGGCAACAGGAAGCACTCAGATACCTCTGAAAGGACCAATACTGAGCTTTCTCAACAAATACTTCTCCATCACAGTGAAACCAGCTTCCTGAGCATAAATTATTCATGTTCAAGGATAAAAGTATCAGAGTGGATAACCCAGAAGATTAGGACATTTCTTGCATGGCACCTTTTTCCTTCTGCAGGGCAGGCTGTTTCTGTTATTTGTAGCTAAGATTTGCCAAGAAAGTTAAAGCCAGCCAAAGCATCTAAAGGTCTTTTTGGATGACTGTTTTGCTTCTCTATTACCGTTCATCATACAAAAGCTGTTTTGACATTTTCACATCATTCATTCAGACCAGGGACACAAATACACAACCCAAATGTTTCAGATAATCAAACACCAGCAGACTCCAGACTGGGATTTCCACCAGCTGGGAGATGGGCACTTGAACTCACTTAGGGCCTTCTTAAATGCTAGTCATGAGTGGCATGATGGAACCATCTTTGGTTTTGCTTTTTAGGGGGGCAGGAGGGGGTGCATTTTTCATCATCTGCAATGTTCTTTGAGTAGCTTGGGAAGTTTTTAATACTCTAGAATTGATGCTATTACCCGATGTTGAAAAACATAGTTGCTCAGGGTTACACATACAGGGGAAAGGAAGAAATAACCTGAAATGAACTGGGACATTTTTTCTCTAAATTAAAAGATGCCATTTGAGGGAAGAATAAGTGACAGATTCTCCCTTTATGTGAATTAGATCATACGTTTTTAGGTAAAACAGTGAATTCTGCTTTCACTTATATGCTCCTATTTAAGATGCAGATCCACTAAAGCAGCCCCAGAGATTAATCAGTTGCCACTCTGAATTAGGGATCAGATTCACTCACTTCTGCATTTTCTATAAATCTAGACATTTCCTATAAATCTAGTCTAACCCCCTGGCATTCAGCTGTCTGCAGCTAGCCTCTGGGCTGCTTTTTCAAAGTTTCTCATTTTGTATTTTGCGGCATGATTCGTACAAGATATGATCTACCCCTTCATTAACTTGCCTCAAGTAGAGATGGTTGGATGCTATTAGGTCAAAAGCATTTGAAAAATTTCCTTCTTTTTGGTCGATCTACTCAGTGAATCAATATTCTTACTCAACCGGTTCTACTCTCAAGGGAAGTCAGATGTTCATGGCCCTGACCTTAGATATTGGCCCTTAACCCATCACTTAAAATGATAGACAGTAATTACAGAATTGGTGGACAGAACTGTCAGTTGAGAATAAAAAAAAAAAACACAGAACAGGGAAAGTCAAAGATGAGTGGAAAGAAAATACAGATACATGGAGATCTAGCTAACAGGATCTCACTAAGAGGGTGATAAATTGTAGCTTACCTCTGACAACAAATATACTGGATCTGATATTTTCATGAAAACTTATGTATACTTCAGGCTGGAAATTCTGACTATAAAGAACTTTGATTCAATTCATTGTGTGACAGACACATTACTCCTTTCCCCCTCAACTCTGCTGGTCAAACCCTTGGAATATCAAGAGCTCTAGTGGAACTGCTTTATTTATATTAGTGTCGCCAAAAAGATACCACTGGCTAGCTGGTAGGAATTCGAACCCTATATTCCTAAGAAGGGAGCACCCTGCAAACTGTAGTTAGCACTATTGCCTCATTTGAGATGAACACGACTGTTTGCTTTGTTTTCCCCTCGTTTTTTTTCTTGAAGAAAACAAGTGCTAGAGCGGTCACCTGAACTCTCCAGTATCACAGAAGCCACATTTGCACAGTTCAAGCTTCAGAAATCTTCAGTGACCCTGGTTAATCACTTCATTGAGACCTGAAAAGGACTAGGCTTGCATAGAGCTCATGCCTCCCCAAAGTCACACAGCTTTGAGATATTTTCTTCTGTGCTTCTAGTCTTTGCTTTTGAAAAATTAAATTGCAGCTACAAATTTCTAAACCAGAATGGAAAAGCATTCTCCCCCTGGTAAACATTTTCTTGGCATAATGTAGTTTGCAAAAGAGATACCCTAATCCAGTCTACAAAGCAAAAGCCGTGCCTCAGTACTGCTAGAAAGTGCAGTACTGCTACAGGCGTTTTAATATACAGCAATTCTTTTATGTTGCTACTTACCTCTGAGACCAACAAAACTAATCAACGAAAATATGAAGCGTGTTCAAGGATATATTTCCTCCTCACCCTCAACAATGTATGCCATAAAATGCCCCTCACATAATCCACGCCAGATAAACCCTTTGTTTCCTACCGGCCTGTCAGCTTACTGTCACACCAGCAAACAAGGCTGTGGAGCAGTATTTAAGTCAGAAGCCGAGGCTTTGGAGAAGTCTGCTAAAACATATTTGAAAACAAATCACATTAGCAACCTAGGTGAGTTATTTCAATAGGAAATGACAAATGTAGACATTCTTGTTTTGATGATACCTTGAAAGAAGACAGTTACGATTTCCCCAAACAATTCTCCCTTTTCCAAGACATTTTCTGCACACTCAAGAGAATCTCTTAAAAGCAATTACTCTGAGCTCAATATTGGTAGCCTAGTAGTGCGATTCCTGGTCGGAGAAGAGCATGGAAAACTGATGGTTTTCAGTATTCAGATGAAAAGACATACGTTTGTAATCATAATGTAAGGGTGTCTTGTTTTGCCATAATTGTGTTTT
Source organism: Dromas ardeola (assembly GCA_013398915.1). NCBI lineage: Eukaryota > Metazoa > Chordata > Aves > Charadriiformes > Dromadidae > Dromas > Dromas ardeola. The sequence continues at coordinate 544,818 of VYZM01022208.1, read as the reverse complement.
ACTAGGAGGAGGAAAAAGGTACTAGTCTTCTAGTATATCTGGAAAAAATCTGAAGGTTCAGAGAATTCTTTGAGTCGAAACGGCCCATTGGTTCTGATTGGTTTTTCACTAAGCTTTTGGTTGTGACAGTAAGAGCTACAACATCGTGAACCTCAATTCACATGGACATCACCACCTCATTCACCTTTTCCTCACCTCCCACAAATAGATTTGTACAGAAGACATTTTGGCAATTAAAACAAACATGAATATGAAGTCCCAAAACCCCTCCTGACCCTTGCTACTGAAAGAGAATTTAGCAACAGTGAATTTAATTTGCTCTTCCAAGTGTTCAAGGTGAATTGAGGATGACAGGCAGGGAAAAAGAGATTGCTTTGCTTAAAATTGTTCCCCTGCAACTGCTGAAAGCTCTTCCGTGGTACTTGTCTCTGTGCTTTGGAACTAAGCAGACAGAGCGACACTGTAGACTGGAGCACTCAGTTGGCCCATCAAGTGCTTTAGGCAAAACACTTGTCATATGCCTTCCCCATTTACCTTTTCCAGAATTTGAGCACACCAGCTTCTTCAGACAGTTTGCAATTTATTCACCCAGTGTCCATGGGTCTTTCCCCTGCAGATGGCTGCCATATGATTTATATAAAATAATCAAAGTCTGAGTTCTTTTGATTGGATGGGTGTGCCCTGTGGTACATCTCCATACCCTCGGCTACATAAACACAACTCCAAGGTCTCCTCTACGCATATCATATCTCGTTATAATTATGTTTATAAATCAATATAGCTAAAGCAAGAAACTCCATGTGGATGTCATTGCAACTCAGCATAAGGATGTATTTTATTTGTCCATCTCATTGCAATACGTCCATAAAACTATGCTACACCAGTACAGATGCCTCCCAATTACTATTTATAGAAATAAAAGAACTGAATTTGAACTATTTACCAGTCCAGGGTGATGGGTTTTGACCCAACGCCAGGCTTAATTTACCATGTAAGTCCTGTCTAGCAGACACGGTATTTTTATTTCAGGGCATGAAGACTGTTTTTTTTTTAAAATAAAATAAAAAAAATCATTTAGAGGCATGTCATTGATAAGTTATTTTTTATAAGTATACCTGTATGCTTCAAATAGCAGTTTTATTTATATATATATATATATATATATTTAAATACATGGAATATCTTAAGTTAGTGCTGCATTAAAAATTACCTTACCTGGGGCACATTTTTCCTAGGTAACCACGTACTAACAGAGTAAACAATAGGGTTAGCACAGCAAGTTTGTGCACTTTTTTTTTTTTTTTTTTTTTTT
>VYZM01022208.1:499398-543487 GCA_013398915.1 Dromas ardeola | reverse complement strand
TTTTTTTAGTCTTTGACACTTGTGTTAAGGTTTATGACAGCTCCAGTTTTTCCAGAGAGGATTTTTTGATTCAATATCAAGCAAGTCTATCACAGGTCAGCTCAAGCATGGATTTGCTTTTAAAAAGTGAGCAGAACTGCTTATTCATAACCAGTGTCAACTCTATTTCAAATATCTTTAATATTTACCTTTACACGGCAGCGTGACGGGATGCTGGAAAAGTACCATCCCTAGCCTGAAGATGTATGGCCTGCTTCTGGACTGCTGTCAGCCTCAGTGATGAGTGGAGGAACAGAAAACCTCAGTAAGGTGGTAGATCTTTGATGACCCCTCTCTTCCAACTCTGCATTTAAGTGGGTGATTTAAGTTGGACTCTGTTACAGAAAGATCTCCAAGGATCCAGATATGATAGCGATTGATGGCCCTTTCTTTTCCTGATCAAAGAGTGGAGTCAAACTATTCCTGTCTTTCAAGCAGTTGATTTTCCTCAGCTATCCACTACATGAATAAAAGCCTTTGAAACAGCTGGTCCAAAAGGAAGTACATCTCACCTGTCAAGAGAGATATGGCAAGAATAGGTCTGCAGGCTGCACAGGCTTTTAAGTGTTCATGAGCTTTTTGTGCAAGTATGAAAACATTATCCTCAGTTTCCACATCAAACTGCCGCACAGAAAAATGCTATCTACATGAGGGAAATCATACCTGCAGATTTTAAGAAAGAAGTCTTCCCTACCCTTTAATTTCGGGAACAAATAAAAAAGCATGAAAAAATTCAGGGTTAATGGAATCACTGGTAACAGTCTGTCTCCAGGCATTGTGTCAGCAGTTCAGGGAAGATCTGTGTGGATGCAATCTCTAAGAGATCTTAAGTCATTTGGAGCGTAGAAGTCACTACTCATTTTCCACGATAGATGCTACTTGTTACTTAAGGCAGAATTCATCCGAGATCATTTTAGTTCTTGAAATGCTCATTGTCCAGTCTGAACTCCCTGCAGACTCCCGTTACGCTCAACGCAGAAGGACAAGCAGCTCCAAAGGGGGCTCTCGCATGTCTGTTGGCAGTGTCTGCAGCAGACTCCATGTCCAACATGCAGCTAGCTGCGTCTCACATGTCCCAGTAGAATACAGACTGATATTAAATACTGAATGAAGTATTTCTAAACAAAAAACACTAGCACTTTCAAAATTGCAGAGACATTGCTGGATATATATACCCGATAGTTACACTTGACAGGTTTCCCTGTTACAGGATTACTCCTTCAGCCAGCATTCCCCCAGACTACGTGGAACTTGAAACCAGTTGCACATCAGTGGAAGACAGCACCTCAAATATACAGTTTGGTCTAGCAACAACAATACCTGAATAAAATTTTTTGAGGCCAAGAAAGAGCAATACCCCAGCACAGGACAAGGAAACAGGCTCTTCTGGACTTGATCTCAGCTTGCCTTTTTCACAGCCCTGGACAATTCAGCAGCATTGCAGCAAGAGTGGAATCAACAGAATGTCAACATACACAAGTTAAGTCTGAGAATTCCCAGCTCCCAGTGACGTTAGCAGGAAACTTCTCTTACAACGTTAACTCTTACTTCAGCACATAACCGCTCAGAGTGATATTAAGGCCTCAATACCTCAGCTAGAAAGTTTTGATATACTTTTAGCTTTGTAATCAACATAATGAAGACAGTTACATTTATTTCATGTTTTTTAGGGAGCTGTGTAGAGTCATTAATTGCTCTTTACCATGAAGATGAACACTGTTCTCTCCCGACTTTGAATACAATCATGAGGCCTAGCAGAAGCAGCCTTATTTAACACAGCTGTAACTGGTCAGGGTAGACTTTAAAAAGGAAAAAACAACCTCCTGTTGGATTACTAAAATGGGTGCAACACACAAACATTTGCAGAAGACAAGAAAAAAAAAAAGAATGGAAGACATTTACAGACAACAGAACGAGAACCCAGTCCTGCTTTAAGTCAAAGACTGCATTCTCTGGAGAACTTGCCTCAGTTCTCTATTTGGCTACAAGCTTTCCTGTCAAAGGTTAGTTCATCTAGTTTCCCTGTACTTCTGTTCCACCTTTCACTCCTGGAAAGATGACAGCACTGCCTTTGGGTTATCCACACTACAGGGGTGAATAAAAATGATTAGCCTGATTTCACATGAACTTGGACACTCATTGCAATCTAGCTATGACTACCCAGAAATCTGCATGTACTCATTTTCTTTCAAAAAAACCCAAAACTCAACAGTGAAGGCGCATCTTTGGTTGGTTTTGTTCTGGGTATTTTTTTTCCTTAACACTGCATACTCCTGGAAGAAGGGTGTCTAACTCTGGTATCTGCAGAGCCCAGGACAAAAAGCATGGCCCACAATCACAATGCAAATAACGAATCCAAATAGGGGCCTTTTGTGCGTCAGAACTTACTTCAAAGCTCCTCAAAACCTAAGTGCTTTGTGTGAATATTTCATTCAGCAACACTTAATTCAGCAGCAGATAATAACACAGTAAGTTTAACTCTGCAAATTAGACAAAACTTTTTATTATCAAGTGATAAAATTACTTTTTGTCCCACTTTCCTCCCATCACTCCTGTCTCTGCCAAGACTGAATCCCTTAGAAACATTTCTTATAAAATGAATACACTCTAAAATAATTCTCCCAAGGCATAATTACTAAGGAAGAACTTCCATCTATATTTAATTAAAACTGAAAAAAAAAATCTTACCATAATCAAAGGTGATTTAGAACTTCCACCAAGAACTTAGCACATGTTGCCAGTGACAAATTTAAGGGAGTAGCCTGGGTTGGGTCCATCTTCTTAACAAATAGAAGCGTGGGGAACTTTCTATTGTATTTCAAGAAAGAGTTTCAAGTGAGAAGCAGACTCGGCAATGTTTTGTTCAGCCTCTTAACCTAATGAAGGCCTGATCTACAGCTCATTAGGAGACAAAAATCATTCCAATAATCTTTGTGAGCTTTTATCAGGTTCTTTGAGAAAGCAGTAATTTCTTTTTGTGGCATACTTTCAGACTAGCAATGGTAAAACCATCTTGCCATCAGCATCAACAGTAAATTTGATGCTCTTTAATGAGGACTGGATTTCAAAAGATGTTTGTTCCTCACTCAGACTTCAGGTATCTTTGTGGAAAAACAGCTGTTGGTAATGCTTAACATAAGCATTGTGGCAAAAGAGGTAACTGACATCACCAGCTGATGTTGGTGGAAAGTGTGATAATGGACGGAAGGAGGTGAAATCATGTACAGTGCAACATGGGCACCATCCAGCTCGCAAGGCCATCCTGGGGGTGAGCACTGCAGACCTCAGGAGAAGAGGACCTTAAGGCACAAGAACTACAAAGGCACTTTGACATCCTTTCAAACTGAACCATTTTTACCAAACAAGGGCATTTATTTCTAGTTATGTTTGGGGGCTTCCCCCATCTTTTCTTTTTTTTATTAAGCACTACATTTTTCTTTGTGAAGTTAACACTTTTCACGTACGCTAAAAGAACAAAACACAGTTAAAAATGGCTTTGTCAAACATCCAGTCAGGGTCCCTCCATCACTGTGCTGACTTCCCTCCAGCTCCAATAGCGAGGCAGACCTGGTTCAAAACAATTTACTGAGCAGCACTCCTGAAATATGCACAAATACCTCTTTGCACATTTGCCCACGTAATAAGTCCTTCTCCAGCATGACAGAGTCCAACATGTGATGCATTCTCTGGGCTTACTGTTGTCAGCTTGCTTATTTGCTGTTTTAGCATTATTCAGCACATCACACTGAGCTGCCCTTTCTTACCGGGAAGTGCTGCTGGATTTGTGCTGCAGTGCTATTTGGTTTCCATTTAAAAAAAAGGAGAAAGTGGGGGGTTCCTTCTGTTTTTAAACAGATAGGCTGCTTGTATCTTCAGAAAATGAATGCTTGAACACCCTCAGAAGCAAGATTGCGCAAAATAGGCTTTAGTGTTATTTTTCTTGGTGGTTTTTTTTTTTTTTTTATGACAGAGTTCAGTACTACAGCGGTGAATTCAAACGGCTTGCCTGGCAAGCAGGGTGGGCTGGGCACAGAACAGGAAGGGCAGGGAGTGAGGGACTGCTCACGACTCTGATGGTAACCTGGGCACATCGCTCTCCCCACGCTGCACCGCTTTTCCTTGATCTCACCTGGATGCAGGCCCTCTGGGACAGGTTGCCTGGTCTGTGGATTTTCACCACCTAAAGGAATTGTTCCAGTTGTCTAATCTGACGCCCCCCAGGGAGTTTAAAGCCATCCCTTGAGGTACAGTGCAAACCATCTTCATTAATCTGTGGAAATCTGAGGGCTTCAATCCCTCCTTTGAAAATTCACCCACCCTGCTCATTCTTCCAGACCTTTTTGTTCCCTCCCTCCCCTCTTCCTTCTGCAGATTGCCCCCCTGCACAGGTCCCCTCAACAATCCCTTCTCATCTCCTGCACACACCTGGGTCACACATCCCTTCAGTTCCAAAATTTATTTCGGTGGTTGTGGGTGGGCAGATCTACAACCCAAAGGCCCGTGGCAAGGCACAGCCAGGCCATGAGTCTCTGGAGATTGTGCTCCCACTGTACAGACCGCTCCTGTTTTATTGCCAACCATGGCTTACTTTTAAATGGCTACAGCAGCTCACCTGCAGCAAGCTGAAGTCCCATCTAAGGAAAAGTGCACGTATCACGGACAGCGTCTGCGGATCCCTTGTCACATTCAGTAGGTGATATTTATAGGCCAATTTTCTGAGCAGTTGTTTTGTTGGTAACATTTTGGGAAGTAGGTTGTATTTTCCAGGTAAAAAAACCAAACAAGCAGCACAAATGCTGCTGTAGGACCACATTACAAGCTTTGGATATAGGATTTGCAAGACAGCTGAAATGGTAACCTCTGCTCCTTGGCTATTCCATCGATTCGAGCTGTTAATGCTGCACACGCGTGAACAGAATCCAAAACTAAGGCCAGATCTGCCAGAGCCAAGCCAGCTCCCCATCAACAGGGGTGGGATTTGTAGCAGCTTAGGATCAACAATTTGAAGGTTTAAGTTTGAACGAGCAAGGTTTTGATTTGGAAGCACCGGAACTCTAGGGGACACAGCAGATTTTCGAACCAAAACCCCAAATCCTAGCTCTTTAGGCTAGGAATGATCAGCGCTTGTATTAAATTTGCACGGCTATCCGGAGGCACGGATGCAGTCTTCCCTATTCTAACCCATATGGTGATGTCTTCCACAGCCACCTAACAGGAGAGCTCCCTGCAGCGTGAAGTCTCAAGCCAAGTAACCCCGCTCCTGCTCCACATATGCAATACACTGCTTCCTTAAATCACTCTCCTCCTTCCCACCCACCCTGCACCAGCTCTATGGGTGAATATCTGCTGGGACACCAAATGCTCAAATCCAGCTTCTGGATGGCACATACCTCCAGGGGGTCCCAGTGAGCCTCTGACCCCACTGAGGACTGTCACAGTGGTGGTACCTGTATGAAGATGTCTCCTGATGTGCGAGGCCGTGGGGGACAATACTGGTCCTGCAGGACCTGAGCAGTGGTCCTCTGCCAAGGGTATAAATCAGTCCCTGAATAGGACCAGACTGACCAAGCTGAGCGCTTTTACAAATATTAAGTTCCTAAACAGTGCTCTTCACTGGGAATCTCAACATACTTCAAGGCTGAGTCATAGATAGAAAATTGAGGCACAAAGACAAACCACCTTGTCTTCTGCCATCAGACATGCATAACTGTAACCTAGGTCCTCTGACCACTACAATAAAGCTCCATCCAGTCAGAATCACTGAGAAGAAAGCATATTCTCCAGAAAAAAAAAAAAACACACAACAAACACGTGGTTTTGAGGTATGGGGCATTTCTTCTAGCAGAGTGCAGCAGCAGCAGCTTTTCCATGAGTGGTCTTGCCTTCCTCACAACTGACCTTTGTTTCTTTATTTAGAACATTGCTGAATAATTAGTGGTTTGTCTTTTAATTTAACTGGCTGAGGTTTTATTTATTTTATACCCTGTGTCCAGAAGTGCCTATCTTTAGAAAATGCAGCATCACTTCAATTTTCCAGGACAACTTATTTTAATAACAGAACAAACCATTTCCTCCATCTTGGGCAGGATGAGCCACTCTAGTCTCTATCTCAAGCTGGCACAATAAAGAAAATGAAAGCTGGTCAAGCATCTGCCTGATATCACATTCTACTAGACACCTATACGCTCTCCAAAATATTTCCCTTCGCTATATGCAAGGCCTCACAGAGCAGCTACATGATGAGTACACGACAGAGCGGTGGTCCACCTGGTAATCAAGAGTCCATGGCAAGGCCAGACTTTTATTAAAACCTATTGCCTTATGTCAGGTTTCTAGGGAGCATCTGTGGTCTGTTTCCCCACAATAGATTAGCTGCTCCAGTTACAGCAGGTCAGCAGATCCCAGCTGTCCAGATAATGGCAGTTCTGTGCTGAAATGCATGAGGCTGAGGTCTGGCCGATTCAGACGAGTTCAGCCCATGCCAACAGACTTCACTGCAGGACCATTACGCCTGCTGAAAGGGGTCCCACTCAGGAAGCAGCAGAAAGGAACAATATGGCAAAGGCTCAGTAGCCTGGGAAAGACCATGGGACAGTCAGGGCAGTCCAAGCCCCCCATTCCCTGCTGACCCGTGGCACAGCAGCACACACGGGTATGAAGCAGTGCCCTTGGGGCTGCAGTGCAGCTCTAGACACCAACCTCTGAGTGCTGTTTTCCTCTCCAGGATGCAGTGCAGGACTTATCCCTGCAAGCAGACCAGAGCAGGTGAACTTGTACTGAACCACACCAAGATTGCCAGCCTGGGCAATCTCTACACCACAAGGTGTTTCTTAAGACAGACATACCAGTCAATGTCTGCTTCATATTGCCAGAAGTCCACTGTTTTGTAGGGTAACCCCCCTGGTTTTTCTAGAAAGGAGGAGTCAGGCACTGTCACAGGCACAGACCCAGCCTCTCCCAGCTTCCTTCCCCACAAAGTAAAAATGCACAGTTCTTCTGAGACAAAGGCTCACAGCAGTCTCACTCACAGCACAGAGCAGTTAGATTTAACACAACGACCAAATTATCAGCAGATAACCTGCATCACCCCGGAGTGCAGACCGGTGCTATGTCTCCCCAGCACCACCAGCTTAGATGTACATTTGCAAACCAGGATACCAGCGCTGAGCCAAGTTCAGCAGTTACATTAACAAAACCAGACAATCTAAAGACTACTGAATTTAGAGAAAAAAATCTCCCAGGTAGATGTACAGCTCTGAGCACAGCGGAGACCTGTTCTGAAGCTTCTAGTTATTTCTGACATAAATAACACCGCCAAATGCAGCTATCCCTGCTCTGAGTATAACCAAATTCAAATTAATACAAAGCGGTTTCTGCTGCTTCCAAGGCAGAGACATTGCAAGCAAATCAGAAGGGAAACTTTCCTGCCAAGTTACTGGGTTCATTTACAAGGAAAACTTTTTTCCCCATTCATCTTTCTAGACTTGGTGGGCAATCTGGCACTCTCCGACCCAGCTGTCCAGCCTGCGCAGCCAAAGGAATGCTCAGCTCTAAGACAGCAAAGGGATTTAATAACCAATTGCAAAATGCTTCTACCAAATAAAAGCCTGCCCCTTAAATGGCTTGAAACATTTTTCATGTACAGCTTCAGTCCAGGAAATTAATCAAAACAACACAAACAAAAGGAGATTCAGGTTCTGAGCAGTAATAGAAATATATGCAGGCAATCCAAATTATTCTTGCTGCTTTAATTCCCTGGAGACACAACTGCATATATTACACAAAGCTTAGATATCAAAAGTCCGTGTTTCCAAGCAATGAAATTGCTGTCATAAACATCCCTGGATCCATTTTTAGTATTACTCTAAATAGCCCACCTGTCTTGTTCTGCTGTCAGATTTCCAAGTCCTTTTGTGAGCATCTTGACACTGTCCCACCTCTGCCCTTACCTGGGGCATCACTCAGGATTCCTTGGTCTCAACAGCCAGGACCATGTTCCCCGCACGCCTTGGTCACCCTGCCCACATTAGCTCCCACCTCTTTTCCCTTTATATCCTTCATGGCTTTATTTGTGACCATGAGTACCTTCCAAGTATAAGCCACCCCTTGTCTAGCATCTACCACATTGGGTCCCTGTTTTAAGTCCCAGAAGCTTCTCCAATGTAATTACCAATGCAAGTCTACGCCATGCTTCTGGCATTTCTGAAGTGTTCATTAACATGGTGTCCAGATATTAAGCAGTTAAAGAGCTGTTCTAACCTTCCTCATTGTGTACTTTGAGCCTCATTAAAGTAAAAGCCTTTCCTAAGACACTTTTTGTGATTGACTGCTCTGTAAATATTTGAAGAAAATCACAAACTAGTTGGGAATTTTGTGTCAGAATAATTTGCAGGTGGAAACACTCTTAAAATGAGTTTTCCAGAGATCATTTTCAGATCCTCTTCCTTCTCTCCCTTCAGCACCTAAAAGGAATTTTCTACCAGGGAAGAAAAAAAAAAAAAAGGAAACCAACTCCTGCCTAGAGAAGCTAACAAGTAGTATCCAAGCAGGCTGATGGAAGTAAAGTGCCCAAATTTCTTCCTCTTACCTATACAACCTCCTTTCTTTTAAGTACACTCATGGCTTTCTGTGGAGACAGCCCTGCCTGCTTCCACCTCTGGCAACTAGTTGGAAGGCTCTTCTCGGCCCCACTTTCTATCTGTAGACAGACTGGGAATAGGGCATGAAGCTTCTAAGCAAGCAGCAAGAGCTATATTTCATTTCAGTTTTCCCCCAGATTTTTTAACCCTTTGGAAAAAATCTTTTAACATACTGCTGATTATTTTAATATTAATGAAAGAAATGCCATCTGGCAACTGATCCCAAGCAGTTCGTATATTGGCTTGTTTAGGATATTATCAATACCACACACAAACCAATTGTCAGGGTTTCTGCTCGGTAATCACATTCTGCATTAGCTTACAGGAGCTTTTACAGTCAGAGGCCATCAGCAGCTACATCATCGGAATACTAAAGTGTTATTGTGCTGTTTTCTATAATCTCCCACATGAGAAAACGTCACCTTCTCAGTAAAACGCTTTCCTGTTCTACACTTCTGACCAATGTGATTTTCTAAATGAAAGCATTGACACTACATATTCATAAGACAGTGTATTTCAATATGAAAAAGCTCAGCAGGTACAAACTACCAGTCAGCATCTCAGCCAGTAGGAGCATTATTATTAACCACATTATTCTTTCAAGGAATGAACCCCTCAGCCCTGCAAAGAATTTCAGCATGCTTAAGTAGCTCCATTCAATCAATGAGAACCCACAAATATTTTTCTCTTTTCCTGACTCAACCTTTACTCTAGGCATCCCAAAAAAAATTTTAAAACTTCTTTCGCCCAGACCTGTAAACCCTTCTTTATCCAAGTAGTCCTTCTTGCTTCCCTGTTCTCTAAAATTGTACTTATTTCTTGAGAGCAGACTAGCAGAATTTAACTGGCTCAGTGAAAGAATCGGTTTTCCACCACTGATGCATAGCAGCAGTTTAACAGTGAGGATCAACAATACAAAAAGCTGGCATAAAAAAAGAAAAGAAAGAATGAAAAGCATGACATATAAATTCAGCTGCAAAAAGGGAAAACAAACAAATATTGAAAACCAGTCGGGTCAAAGAGGCTGACTTCGAGTGATCTCACACAGATTGCACATAAGAGAAAAGGCAAGACTATACTGTCAGTAAATAGCTACTTTAGCTTTCAATTAACTGCCTATTCATTGCTCATTTTCTCCGCAGCTGCAAGCCCAAAAGCCAGACTCTGCATCTGCAGAGTAATTCTTGCACCCATGGATTCCTCCAGCACTAAGTGATGTTACTTTGCATTTACGCTCTACAGTCAGTTTATTCCCAGCTTCAGCTGAGCAGCACCCAAGGAAACGGCAACGTAGCTCAGAGGAGTTTCTCACTGTGCTTCATCCAGACTATGACTGCAACAGGGAGAAAGTGTGAACTCCTGAGCTGACTTGATAACAAGCTTAACCACGGCAGGAATCCTGCCTAAAGGGTGCAGATGTAGCGATACGTGTATTCACACACATTCAAAGAGAGGGTACCAGATATGGTCCCCATTCCCTCATCCCCATCTCAAGCCCTCTCTTCAGCCACCCTTCTTTGCAGTGAGCAGTTCCCCAGCTGCTCTCCTACCCTCGCAATGCATTCACCAGTCTCATTTAAGGGGGGGTACCAAGGTGCATCTCATCATCTGCAGTCTGTGGGAGTCCCAGGAGGCAGTGTGCACAAAAGCTGGAACAGCTGAAAATCCTACAAAACTCTTCCCAATTAGGCAGCCTGTCAGAAGGAAGGAATTACAGCAAGGGGAGCTGCAGCAGAGCTACCAAAACAAGAGACCTGGGATCAGCTAACTGGTTTTGATGGGCTCTACTTGGCCTTAAGCACTGAGGAAAATCCATAAGCCACACTTTCCTTACAGAAATGTGTCAGGATGCGAAAGGAATTATTGAAGAGGAGAAAGAGACGTAGGAATCCTTAGGACAGCATCACCCCAGAGCAGGTAAGCAAAGCTTCCAAGTGATTTAGGAGCCTTAATCACAACTCCTCTTTCCAACAGTGCCCGAGTTAGGCACTTGAACTCCACTGCCTGTCTCAGCTCCATCATTTCTAAGCAATAAGTCTGCGTTATCACACTCCGATTTCCACATGCTTTCCAAATCAAGCAAGGCTTTCGCAAGCTGCCCTGTGAGTTTGCAGGTGACCGTGTCTGCAAGCCGCTCCTCCTGCTGCACTGCTTGAACCTACTGGCTGACTTGGACCAAGTTTTGCAGCGGCAGTAACACAGAAAAATCCCTTTAAAAAGCCAGGCAGCTAGGCAGAACAGAGACATCCAAGAAACATCCCCTGGGAGTGCTCTTTCTACAGGAGAGGCCAAGCTTACCTCTTATTGAACACCTGTGAATCCTGGAGAGAGAATTAGAAAGAGAAAGAAAACCCTCATGAAGTCCTGGCCCGGGGAAAAGTTTCAATCAGAGCTGGCAATGAACCACAAGACAGAGCCATTGGAAACCAAGCTCCATTACTTCTACCGCACACAGAACTACTTGTTTAAAGTATCTCTTACCTGAAGATCTCAGCAATTTAATTAAGTAAATGGCCCTCAGAGGTAGGTAAGTATCATGATGCTTACGTTACAGATGGCTTGCGCTGAAGCACTGAGCAGTTAATTGAGTTACCCATGACCATGCAGGAGGCGCAGCACAGGAATCCATGAGTCCTGCCTTTCAGGTCTTTTTCTCAAACTAATAAAGGCACTCAATTCGATTCATATTTGCAGGTCTTTACAGCAGTCCCACAGTACAAAACCCAGATAGCCCCATCTGCACAGGAGGCCAATTGGCACATCGTGATGGAACTGCCAAGTCCTGCCTTGTCCTGAGCCAAAGTGGGAAGAAGCTCAATCTGAAGACTGACATGTCTCACAGCCAGTTTGCTCAGCTGTACTTCTGCTCTGGTTTTGCACGAAGGACCACGGCCTCATCAAGGCCAGGCTTTATAGCTGGGTGCACGAGCAGTTGTAAACATGGGGCACTCGGCAGCTCACCCACCTCTGACTGTGGAGCCGGTGCCTGGCAGTCCAGCATCAGCCATCCCAGTGCACAGGCTCTGGAAAGCAACCTCCAGGGCCCGCCTTTCTGACTTGCCGTGCATATGGGCAGCAAGTCTGGCCTTGGATGCAGTCCCGAAACTCAGAGCAGATGGAGTTCCTCTTGCAGATGTCCAGGAAAGTAGTAACAAAAGCTTGCCCATCTTTCAATCAGCTGTCCCTGATAATTAGGACTTCATTTTCATTTTAAATAATTCCATCATGTCAGGTCTATTTATTGCCAAACTGTGTTTTTCTTTTCAGTTTCCAGCCCTGTAATTTTTCTTGAGCTTCAAAACACTCAAAGCTGAGAATTACCTGAAGTCAGAGCATTGCTTCCCAGCTGGCTAGAGGTAGGTGGATAGCACCTCTGAGACCAAAAATGAAACTATAAGAGAATGAAAAAATAAAACAGATCCTCCCATTCCTAACTTTACATCTCCCAGTGCTATGAAAGATGTTAAATGTTAGTCACAGTCTGCCTCTCCTAGCAGCTGGAAAGCTGGAATGCTCATAACTAAAACAAGACATCAGATATGCTTGCATGGAATGATTTCCGTCCTCATGAGAACTCAGAACTATGGAAGGACACACCTCCAGCTACGAAATATATTGTTCATTAAAATAATGCTGCTGGTAACATCATTATGGTTAAATAATAGTTTTAGCAAAAAAAACAGCAAGGTATACAAATAGCTAAGGGATGAAATGAAAGAAAGGAAAGGGTCTGTGTATTGAGTAAATATGGGAGTGTGTCAAGTTACAGATGAAACAGATCAGAACGCCTAAATGAAAAAGATACATTTTAATTCTATTAGACTGCATAAATTTGTCACTAAAAATGGACTAATCTATAGCTGGACTAGGCAAACGATGGGATGACTGACAGTAAAGAACAGGCTCTTGTTGAGCTATTTAAATATTTGGGCTCTGTGAGGCTATAGAGGTTCTGCAGCCCATCAGAGAAGTTAACTGCTGGGTTCCAACCCTGCCCACAGATCTGGAGCTAGAGACACGTCCATTCACCCAAAGGCAAAGCAGAGCACATCACCTTTATTATGCGGTCCCACAACAGTATGTGGGGCTCTTCTGGCAGGAAAAGCCTATCACTAACACTGTAGCAGGACAACTTGCAGCATGCCATTGTTTAACAAATAAAAAAAAGACAACCAACAAACAAAGCCACACACATGAAGCCCATTCTCAGCCTCATATGGTTATTTGTTTTATTAAAGTATTAATAAAAAATAATTACTAAGTAATAAAACCCCAGTTGGATAAACCTAAACCCTAGTTAACACATCCATGGAGATTTAACACTGCTGAAGTGAAATTTGTTCAGTCTAATGCACAGCTTCAATTAAGCACGAGGCACGATGGTCTCTCTGCAGCTAATCCTCGCCTAGCTCAGTCATTCAGAAGTTAAGGGGAAGATTGTTTTTTAAACTTACCCAAGAGAGAATTTTACAGCATCTTTGAGAAAAGGAAGAAAGCACATGCAGTGTCACTTCCAAGCAATGTCAGTAACAAGTGGATGCAACGGAGAATTTCTTATTATGTTGAAGGAAATACACGATCATATTGAGTAGCTGCTGCTTAAGACTCAGAGACATCTCATGGATTATCAAATTTGTTCTTAAAGACATCCTGTTCCAGAGGAGAAAAGGGATGAATAAAAAACTCCCTAGACTGGAATCGACTCTGACCGTAGAACATTTCATTCAGAGCTGTTAAGAGGGGTCTTTCGGTTTTTATTATTAATGTATTAATTTATTTGGTTTTGTATTATTTTAGTACACTTTAGTACACTTATGCTTCAAACGTTTAGCAGTTGATAAGTGCTCAAAGAAACTAATCTTCTGCATCAGGGAGCCTGAAGGCAACCTTATCTTCTGGACACATGTAACATCGGCAAGTCCAGGAACCGCGCTGTGTTTATGGTCTCGCTCCTTGTAACAAAAGCCCGAATTCTTGACAAAGGCTGGGGCCCAGCTGGCTGGGGAGCCGCTCACCGAGGAGGCCAGAGGGTCAGCCCTGCACCTCAGCAGGCTCCCAGGGTGTAGGAACAGGAGCCCAGCCAGCCATCGAGGGAAGCGATTGTTCCCTCTGCTCAGCACTTGTTAGACAGAGCGTACAGTTGTAGGGCTTCCACTGCAGGGAAGCCTTGAATAAAGTGAAGGGAGCTCAGGGCAGAGCTGCCTGGACAGTTGGGCTGGAGCACCTCCACAGAACGGCTACAGGAGCAGGCCCTGAGCCACCATCATGAGCTCATCAAGAAGAGGATGCAGGCTCACCACAGTGGGGCATGGTGGGATGACCAGAGAACAGACATAAATTGAAACACAAGAGGTTCAGCCTGGGCATGAGGGAAAAGCATTTCCCGCTGCGAGGACAGCCAGGCAGTGGGACAGGTTGCCCAGAGAAGTTACGTAGTGTCCATCTGGGGAGGTTTTCAAGATCCAGCTAGGAACAGCTTTGATCTACCTGCCTGGACCTCAAACCGTCCCCTGCTCTGAGCAGCAGATTAGACTTGAGATTTCCTGAGGTTCCTCCCACTCTGAATTACATTTTTTTGGGCCACTCTGCTGAAACCTCAGGTGCCTCTCTTGGGTTGTATGCTTAGGCTGGTGGCTTAGCTTGTGGAATTCTGCCTATTCTTTGGACCCAGAGTTTTATTGGCCTGAATGAGCAGGCATGCACGCATTTTTATCCACACAGCAGAAGGCGAAGCCATTTCATGTATGGTTTTTTTCCATTTTAGCATAGCTGGAACTATTGCACGTTTGGCTTACTACAGTGCAGGAATGAGCCTGCAGCACTGAAGACCACACTTGTATCTGTAATAAGGACCAGCCCCTGCACTAGCCTGCCTTGTCTTTGTTCTATGTGGCCCACAGATGCTCAAGTCATTCTTTGGGATTTGTTTTTCCATGTATCCCAGAGTGATGCATATTAGGAGATAATTGGGCTTAGATTCCAGACCAATTTTGTGATTAGATGAGTGCTTATCACTCAGCTCAATCATGCAAAATGCAAAACTCCAAGTATGTCAGCCAAAAAAGACAGGTAACTTCGAAGTAGAATTGATCATCTGGACTATCAACACCTGTATACTAGTAACTACACAGACACATTACGATCATAGCTTGTGCTTCATTTGAAAATGACACCAACAGCATCAAAAGTGGCTAATCAGTGCAAAGGAAACAAAACTAAGTTAGTTGGAGACAACAATCCTCTTTCTCTGGAGTGAAGCAAGGGAAAACCCAGCTGCCCTTTCCCCAAGATGCTCTGAATCATCTGATTCTACTGATTCTACTATTCTACTGATAATTCAAAAGTAGCAAATAATCCCACATCAGACTTTTTCCTTATTATTCAACAGATCATAGGTTACTCCAGTTCTGCAGCTGAGTCTCTTCCCTGTCACATTCCTTACTACCCCTTTCCAGCATCACCCGAGCAGCCTGCAAACCGCATCTTATACCTTGCCTCCACTGCAAGTGTCTGTCTTCATTTCTGCCTCTCAGTCCTCCACTGAATGTGGGGAGGAAAAAAAAAAAAAAGCAAGCCACCAGGAGCTTCGTGCAATTCGTGTTGATCATGAAGAACTGACCTCCCACAAAGAGCTCAGCTGCTCCATAGCTGGGATGCCTGTGCTCCTTTCTGCTTATTTCATTTTGATAGGCCAAAACTCCCCGGAGTTTTACTAACATATTTATGCACCGGGTGGGTTATCCCAACAGCCACCAATAAATCTTATTATCTTTCCTCCACGAGTCTTGATAGCACCGAGTGATTGATGCACTAAAACTTGGTGTAAACATGGAGATAAACATCTGCCATTCCTTTCTTTCCTTGTCTTTACAGCACCAGCAGTTTAGAAGGGACAACCCATTGTTTCACTTTTAGCACAGCTGTTCTAAAGCTGCCTGAATAACAACAGAGGCTATGCAGGAACATTAATCTTTACTTCTTGGGGGAAATAATGGCTTTACAGCTCATCCCCCACCACAGCCCCCCTTCTTTTTGAAGGGAAGTGCATGGATAGCACTCTTAAAATTGGGGATGATAGATGCCTAACAGCAGCATCTAAGGCAGTGGTACCCAACTTCTGGCTCACGTAGATTGGTATACATGAGACTAAAGCCACATGAAGTAGTCATGCCCTCCTTGAGAAGAAGGAAAAAATTCAGCCACTCCAGAGTATTATGTGCTCTGTATTTTCACCTACCGATCAGCAAGGCATGCAGACCACTGACCCAGAGACTCCACAAGAAGCATAACACATCCCATGGAAAGCTCCTGCCTCAAAGAACTGGCAGTACAAATGGGTATCAGCGGAGCAACTTGCTTGAGGTTGCCCAGCAGGGTCAGCAAGCTATGAACCAAACCAGGTGCCCTAATTCCATTCCTGGTAGAAACAGAGATACCAAGTCCCCCAGCATATAGGCACCTGAAATCCACGATCACTTGGGTCTGCTAGAATAGAAATCACTTGTCAGAGAAAAAAAAAAAACCCTGAAGGATGTAGTGAGAGCTACTGTTTCAAATCCGAGCACTTTTCCCCTGCTACTGAGGTTCCTTTCAATAGTTTCTTAGACTCTTCCCAACCCTGGGAATAGGCAGGACTGAACATCCCTCCCCACAGCTCATGCTTAGGAAAAGCTGCAAGTGTACACATACATACAGTCCTTCAATGTCCTTGCACAGCTGACTTTCTTTGGTCCACAACACATGACAAAAGATGCCCATATATTGAAGTGAACTCAAAGCATAAGAGAGCACACAGCAAGCAGTAAAGACTAGTTTATGAGAAAGGATCAAAAAAAAAAAATATATTCTGCCAGAGTGAGATGCTGCACGGCTCTCCATAGGATTCAGAAACCTGAAGCAGAGTAAGGAACACCGGTGTGCTGGCTGCAGGATAAGCCTGGGTTAAAATTACATCCCAGCTTGAAAAATTAGTTTGTTTTATCCCAAACAGGAACACTATGATAGGACAGGAAATTGAACCAAAGCATCCCGACTTCCAGCGCTGGGAGGCATCAATCATTAATCAGTCTTCTGACTCAAAGGACAAACAAAGAAGTGGAAATTAAGTGAAGTATCAATATCGCTTTCCCTTCTGATAGGCCCTTTTGTTATTAGCAATGAGAGTTCGTCAGAAAACCTATGGCTTTCTTTCCCAGGAAAACACATCAGAGAGAAAAATAATCCCTCTCTGAAAACGTTTATTGAAATTTCTTGATTGAATTTTGATTTATTTGATTTCTAGACTGAGTTTTCCCTTGACCTTGTTTGAAAAAAGATGTTTCTTTACATTTCATCTCAAAACAGCATTTAGAATATATGTGGCGAGCACAGGGAAGAAGATGCATTTTCTATTTCTTAAATATTTAGAGTAGAAAAACTTGAAAAAGGTAGGGGCAAAAAACCAGAAAGGATAACAGGGTTAGGATGATATTGTTTTTTAACTGAAACCAGAAACAGGAGTTTTAGTCAAAATAAAAACAAAGGAAAAAAGTGTTCAACTGTTTTCTTCATTTCACATGACTAAAACATACAATGCTGTCAAATCAAACATGATTTTGCAGTGAATGCCCTCTTCACTTCCAAAAAGTAAGTGTTAGCATTTGAAATACTTAATAATGGAAGATAAAATTAATTTAATCATTTTTTAAATACCTAGAAATAATTAAAACAGCAATTCATCAGTTCTACATGGTTTAAAAGAAAGCAGATGTCCAGTATGTCACATGAGTTTATCACACTGGAGAATGAAACATGAAGCCAACAGGAATTTATTGGCTAAACACTATCACCACAAATTTGCCTGCCCTTTTACCTTGGTGATAAGTTAAACATACTAAATTGAGAAGATTAAGGAGTGCCTGGAAGTACACAGGAGGGCTAAGCGTGGAAGTAGATTCACTTCACCTCACTGGCAACTTGGCTAAAGTCAGAGGTGCATCAGGACAGCAGGGGATGGTGTTGCATCATGGTAAAATTCATCTCTGCTTTTCCTCTACCATTTTAGGGCCACAAAACCCGTAGGTATTTGCTGTAAACTAGAGCAATCACCAGAAAAACGTCCCAGGACCGGGAGGGAGCATCAGCTCCTCTCCCACCGTAGCGGAGACAGATGACTGCTGGTAAGAAGCCAGCACAAGGCAGTGTTACCCAGCCTATCACTCAGCATCATCGGTAATAAAATAAAACCAGGCATTACAGAAACCCCAAAGAAACTTATTTTAAAAACACCACATAAAAGATTCTCATCCTGAAGTGTTTATTTCTATTTAGCTGTTTTTCAGTTTTGCTCAGTTCCCGCCACAGACTCCAGAGCAGCAGGGAGAAAGCACTTAAACTGTCAACTCTGATGTGCCATGCCACACTTACACCTACGAGAGCCACAGGGGTGCACAGCTTGCTGACAACCTCAACAGAAACAAACAGGGCACCTGAGCTGCTGGGTTTAAGGCACTGGTGGCTTAGGGGTCATTTCAGCAAGACCCAGTGGGTTTGCTTTGGCATCTGAAAGAAAAGAGCTTGCCAGGAGCATCCTCTCCCAGAATAATCATCCACAGCATTAGCAGAAAGTTAAACACTTCACTATTCCAGCCCAACACAGCATTTTAATCTATTAGTGGAAAATGAGATGCCTCCATCCATATTATAAGAGCACACACATTCCCCTGCCTATATATAAAGCCCTTTCATTTTATGATTGGTACAATAGTTCTGTGATAGAGTAGGCTATAATATTTTATTAATGTTAAACTTGTCCACCTGGGAATCTATACAAATCACTGTAATTTTGTCTCACTAATGTTTGTTATCAATCTTCTCTTCTTAATAAAATGGGAGCAAAATATTGCAGAAGTCCCTCTTACAGAATTTATTCTTTCTCTTTTTTTATTTTACCCCCTTCTCTCTCCCCCTCTTGTCTGGGCTTCTGTCCAAAGTCACAGGGAGTTGAGAATAGGATGTTCAGAAAGTATTTTATAATTCTTTAATCACCACACTTTGACACACTTTAGTCATTTGGGCCGGAGCATTTTGATATAAGCAGATCCCATGTAGAGACAGAATCAGGTCAGCAAGGCAATTAATCATCTCTGCATTTACGCTCTCAGCAAAACAATGCAAAAACAAAAGAATGGGTAGAGAAGAGGGGAGGAGGGCTGCGGTAGCCGCGCTCTGATGGGCAAATAATTGGCTTGGCTCTGCTTCTGCAGTCACAGCGGAAAGGTGCCCAGCTCGCATTTATGAATATACTTGCACAGCCACCCTCTGAGAACACACAGCAGCACCATGTGGGTGGCCCAGTGTCCACTAGCATTTCGGCAGCAGACTGCTGCATTTTTCTGCACTTAGCTCTTCTTGCTTTGATAGGGGCTTCGTATCCTAAAACAGGGAGTTTGATACCTCAGCTTGTAAATACCATGTAGTGCCTAAGGCTTGATAACTACAGTTTTGTGCTAGCATTTCAACAAACTCAATGGGAGAAGTAACAGTACGGACTAGTATATTCTGGTTTTCCACAGAACGGCTGTATTTCCCAGTGTATACTACCCCACAGATGCTCCCCTACTTTCACCTACATGGGAAAATTTCATCAGTGGTTTTGGTTTTAAAATTCTTATTAATAGTGCCCCTCTAACTACCCTGTTGATCTATTTTTCTATGAGAAGTATGTGCAGGCAGCTTCCACAATAGCATTAGCAGGCTGCCTAAAATGTCTTGCAAATGGTCTTGAAATTAAATCCCACCAAAAGAAATACTCTTCTCTCCTTTTCCTCTCTAGTACCTCTGGGAAAGAGATCTTGTTGCATCTAGTAGTAAACTGAGGCACAGAAAGGGTATGTGCATGGAAACTCGGGAATTCAGCAGCACCATTAAACTTTTCCCTGCTTGGCCGCTCAGCTGAGCAACAGTCCCAGGGGCAGAATAAACTCACCAGCACAAAGCTTATGGTGCGATGGAGATCTACCCAGTACAAGGTAGATCTAAACAGGGCGTGAGCAAGTCCAGCGGTGATTATTCCCCCCAGTTCATGGGGACTTGAGCACACTCAGTGCTTCTGGAATACGCAATCTAGACTAGACATTGAAATGAAAGGATCATAGGGTATAAAGTTTGGGGGTCATTTCTCATGATGCCTCTCTTACACATGGCAACAGATTTCCTCAGCAGAAAAGCTCTTTCCCCAGACATTACCCTTCTGTCCCCACAAAACACGCACATGCTGACTTATGGGAATCCAAAAATTACCCTTGAGAAATCTCCCAGAGGTCAAATACTGAGGAGGTACCTCCTGATTTCAGGATACCTGCTCTGACATCCAGTGGCCTTAGATATTTGCACACAACATTACACACACAGAACTGTGCAAACTCAAAGATCTGAAGACCGGGGGAAGACTCAGAAATCACTTTTCACCACTCCATATGGCCATTCAGAAAGTTTACTGAGCGACACTGAACTCTTTCACTGCATTCCTCTCTTCCAGCCCCACGGATCAAAGAGCCAAGAAACGAGCTCTCCCCAATGCTATCACTGCCCTGGTACTGTCAGAAGTAAGTTCAGTCAGTTAAGAATTACTTGTACAGAGCCAAGATCAATAAAGCTGTAGCGTGGCAGAGGCAGCTCAGGCAGGCTCGCAGGGGGCATAACTAGGAGTGATGGGCTGAAATTAAGCAGAAGGAAAATTTTGGCTGAATAGCAGGAGAAATTTGCTTTGCTAATGGGTCAATCAATTAGACCGAGCACACACCTCTCAAGGGAAGCATGCAGGGAAACCTGTCACTAGCATCACTTAAAATTGGAGTGAAGGAGCTCTGGAGGTTGTCACTGCATAAGCAATTCTGCAGTTTGCATTTCAGGAGCGCTGCAATTCCCTCTAGCCCATGGGATCAAAGCTGAAGCTGTCCAGCTTACACTACCTGCAGAGGGCTTAATAACCCTTTCCTATCTATAACAAGTCCATGTTCCCAAAGGTAATACAGCTCTGTTCTCCCTCCCTTCGTATTTAATCCTCCCATACTCTCAGAATGGGATTCATCTAGCTAACAGTCATGCAATTTTAGGGTGTTAATTATCTGAAATATACCTATCTTATCAGCTATCGCTGATAGAGCAAGCTACTGAAATGGGATTTTATCATGGGAAGTACTTCGGTCTGTACATTCAGAGAGTCTGGAATAATAATTGCCCTATTTTTAAAAAGCTAAGCTTTTACTGATTGAGTTACCTGCAAGACTTTAGCTTCTTAAAACACTAATTCAATTAGCTGCAATCATGTGGCCGAGCCATAAAAGACCTTTGCTTGTTTACCAAGCAAAATAGAGACTACAAAATGATAGGATTCTTGTTTCTAAATAGAAGGTGGCAGTGCAAATACCACAGAGTAAAAAAATTAAAAGACTGTGTTGGCAGAACAGCAAATGGATAAAGATGATCTAAATATAATTATGTTGGGCATTAAGGAAAGATTTTTTTCAATGGACAGATCAGAAAGGTTTAAGTATTCTCCAACCAATATTGTAAAGCAAACCTTTTAAAATCAACAGCAAAACAGATCTTGGTCCATCAGTGCAGGGGCTGTGTGTTTCCCACAGCAGCAGGGATCAGACCTTGTTGACTTAAGAGACCATTACCCTGCTGTGTTCTTGCAGTATCATCGCTTATCAATAGGGGAATTTGAACCTTGGCCTGACAGCATGGTGCTCCCAGCAAGAAATTACTTGTTATTGAAGGAGGAATGCAGGGAAGACAAGAGCACCGGTGATGTACAGCTACGGGAACAGCACAAAAATGCAATGAGAGTATAGGAGAAACAGGGAAAAGCCCGTAATGTAGCAGAATAAGTGAGAGTTGGGAGATAATTTCGATCTAGATGTCTCAATAGGCCCTACACGTGCAAATTTCCTGAAATGTGCCAGGGAGGCCACTAATCTCATGAGGAGTCGCCGCACTGATCAAACCATTCTTGTCCTGAAATTACTTCAGATCATGACTACTCTCCAACCCGGAGATGTGCCTTGAAGTCAGTCTTCTGCTAACAATAATTCCTCTGCTTTTTCTTCAAGCTATAGAGTTTTCTTTGTCCTAAAAAGATCAAGAAGGTCAAATATCCCATTCTTCACCCAAATTTCTCAGACACGCTAGTCTAGATTGACTCAAGGCGCTAGATGTGCCTATCTCCTCGGCCGCAAATTGTTTCTCAGCTGTTGCCCTTGTCCTATTGATGTGACAGAACCTGCCATGGCCAAGGTACCATTTTGACATTTGAATCTTTGTCTGCTTGCCCCCTTTTAAATGGTTCACTGCATTTCTTGAAGGTACCTTCTGAAACAAGGCACAATCCCCCAAGCACAGACTCCAGGCTGCTATAAGTTAAAAAACAAGCAGGTTGTCTAGGCACATTTTCACTTTAAACTATAGCTAGAAATCAAAAAAGCAAGCGAAAAAACACAAAATTTTGCATATTCAAATCAGTGAAGAAACCAATACCTCTGTTTCCCCAATAGATGGTGCTGATAATTTCTGTCTCAGATATTCGTAAATAAAAGGTGGGTTTCTTTTGTGGCAATGCTGCAGTGAGAGAGCTGTGAAATGGGGCAGAGAAAGCAAAGAGCAGAATCCCAGCAGGAGCCCTCGGGATTCCCATAATAAAGATGTGAAATGAGAATCCTAGCCCACTCCAGCTGTATTGCTGGTGCTTTCTAATATTTTTTTCATTATGCATTAAGTTTCTGAAACCTTTCCTGAGTCTTTGCAGCACCCTTTTCCTTATGTAAGTACGGATGGAAAGTGTTAAATTGGTAAAGGCTTTTGGGGAAAAAAATATACTGGCTTATCAAGGAAAAACAGCTTCCACCTTCTGTCATTCCTCTGGAATGACTACAACATCCAAGTCCCCCCTGCCCTCCCCCCCCCAAACTTCATAAACAAGGATCTGGTTAAATATACCTCAAAGTGTTAGAAACCTACATCAGGGCTTAAGAACTAGATAATTAAGAAAGAAATCACTTCCCTAATTTGGAGGAAAAGCAAGACAATAGAATGTGTAAGTAGAAGAAAACTACTTTTTTGAGAATAATTGCAGTGTTAACAATTTCTGTTGTTTCAAGAGCTCTTAGGAAAAATATTACCTTGTCTGTGTCCAATTATTTTATTATTATTTTTTAGCACACCAGAGCTGTTGCATTTGTCCTACAACTTCTCATCCTAGGCTCAGGCCATTATCCTACATCCACGACATATTTTGTCTCAACTTACATTCCCAAGTGGCTGTCTTAAAACTTTAATATTCCTGCTGTATTTTCTCAACTACAACATTGTCAGCCACAAGGGCTATTCAGTTGTTCCAGACCCTAAGCAGTGCCAAAGCAGATGTTAAGAACAAATGACATGGTCATTTTTAGGCATTAGCTAGTTTACTCAGCTGCACTGGTTTATGCATTAGGACTAGAAAGTAATGGGAAACCCAGGCAGTCGGACACAGATGGAGTTTTAACAGCAGAGGTGCCATGCTCTGAAACATAATGTTTTCTTCCAGGAAAGCGAGAGCAGGAATCAGGCAGAAAACATCCCTGTGGAGCACATAGCAAATGGAAACTGCATTCGGTTATTCTTGTTCTCTCCAGATGAAACAGCATTCATGGACAATGCCAGAAGGATTTGGCCAAAGACCCTCTTTACACAAAATGGTCAGCACAGGAGCAAAACATGGGACAAAGCCATCCTTTGTCTAGCACTTCAGGAAAGGGTGCTGTCTTGAGACACACAGGCAGCGGGTCTTCCCTACCACATATGAATGCGTTAAGCACTTTGTAGCCAGTGCCAGTGTTCCTTGTACCGTGCAGGATGGAATAAACGTAGGAAAAAAAAAAAACATGAGGAAGACCAGTCGACCCAGACAGTCAGGGCATGCACCTTGGTACCTGCAGTATTTCTCATACTACAGGAATCTGCATTTTCACAACTCAACCAGCTGAACTTCAGCAACTAAGGCTACTTCTTCATTAAATACTCCACAAGATCCAAGTCCGAAGAGACACACACTCCTGGAAGCACTATACACAATAATCTTCCCTCACTAGGCACTTCCCACTCCCACAGGCAATGCTCAGGCTGTGAAGCTTAAATGGCCACAATCAACCCACAGGCACGGTCCCATGGCAGCCTCGGCCACCCCATCCCCTGCTGAGGTCCAGCTTTCCCTGTTGCTCCCAAAATACAGTCCTCATCCCTTCCTTGCACCAGGAAGGGACAGGACCAAGTCATAACAGTAGGAAGAATTGCTTAGATGAGCTTCATGGAACTAACTGCTGCAGAAATGGTCCGTATATAATTCAGTGGACTGTTCCATAAATTAAAATTAATACTTCTTGCTGAGCTCTGTTCAAGCTGACTGTCATGCTCAGAGAACCAAAATCAAGGGAGTCAAAGCAACATCCGGAATGAGCCTTTGGAAAGAGTTACATATGACTAGAATAGGTGCTTTGCCAATGAACACTAGGAGAGCTTCCCCCTCTACCTTTGCATCTTATTAACAGGCTATTTTAGTGCACCCCGGCCTCTGAAGAGATTTAGATTCATGGGTCCCATGGGAAGCAGGGCAAGGGTTTTAATACGCATGCCACAATTCAGGAAACTGAGTCATGACCAGGCACAGGGATTTTTATGGGAAACACATAGGAAATCTGCCGCAGAGCAGATAACTGAACTGAGATTTCCCAAGCCTCAGCTTAGGCCCACAAGCACGTGAACTGTCCTGCCTCCCTTCTGCCTACGAGACAGCTCTCCTAAAGTAAACGCACATATACCTTAGGTATGAAATCAGATGCAAATCCTTTGCTCTACAGAACTCAGAGGTATTCTGAAATTAGCATGGGGAAAGGCAAAAATACTCTTGAGCTGCAAATGAATAGAAATCAAGCTAATGTACAGCATATATTGCCAATCCTCACGTGTTTGAGTCTAAGCTCTGATCCACAGAGAAAATGGCTCTAAAATATTAACCACAGTCATTATGGAAGGCTCACTTCTGACAATGGGTCTATGGTTCATTTACCAAGAAAAAAATGGATGCAATTTTAGCCAGTGTTAAAATTAATCTGCTTTTATCAGAGAAAGGAAACTAATCCCACCTGCCCAGCTTTTATGTTCTCTGCTTTCAGGAGACTAACACAGAGGCAGTAGGTTTTAAATAACCAGGCTTTTCACTGAACCTGAGATTCTGTAGGTTTTTACTCATCTACTTAGAAGTTGTGGATGCCCCATCCCTGGAAGTGTTCAAGGCCAGGCTGGATGGGGCTTTGAACAACCTGGTCTAGTGGGCGGTGTCCCTGTCCTCGGCAGGGGGGTTGGAATTAGATGATCTTTAAGGTCCCTTCTAACCCAAAGTATTCAATGATTCTATGAAAAAGTCTTCATGAGAGTGAGGTCAACCACTTAGCTTAGACAAACACAACTCCTGCAAGGCCAAGTTCATCACCAGTGCTGACCCTGATCTGACTCAACTTGGTTGCCAACAACAAGACTTTTAGTTTCTTCTTTGGGGAAGGTCAGTTCTCAGAAGCCAGTCAAATCTGTGATATCTGGAAGGAATAAAGGCAGCAGTAACATCCTATTGTACACTCAGCATCATCCACACAGTCCCCAGAGTCACAGGCAACCCCTTCAAGCAGCTTTATAAACCCTTTCACATACACTGAGTTTACTCAAACCTCTCTCTAAGCTCTCGAACTCCTGCGTCAGCCCAGCTCAAGACAGAGATAAAGCTTCAGCTGTTGCACATCCCCAAGTCAGAAAAGGGTTTCCTGGGGAAAGAGGAGAAAGACAGGACGGCCATGAGAAGACAGAGTTCCCACATAAGTTACCACCCCTTCAGAGCAGCGCTCTAAATCACACAGCGTTGAGCAGCTGGCATATCCCTGTTGAAAGGGGCTGGCGTGGAGTTGAATGACCCCATTCACACCACGCGAGGAGCTGGCTTCAGAGACTGAGCAGATCCCTCTCCTTCCTGTCTGTCATCTTCAGCCTCTTTGTGCATCCAGAAAGCATTAAAGTTTAGCAGCAGAACTGAAATATCATCACTCACTCTCTAGGCTTGAGTTCTCTTTAGATTGTTGCTATTGACAGCAAACCCTGGAAGAATTATTATTTTTTATTAGTATTATTATTTTCCAGTCCTGCATGCATAACAATAGCTCTCTAGATACAGCAAATAGATACAAGCAAATGAATGGAACCGTAACTGCCTCATGTCTTTCATTTAAAACAGACTCTGATTTTAGTCCTTTTGTTCAGAAACAAATTTAACAAGAATTTAGGAGGTGTGTGTTGGGGCTGAAATAAATCAGGTGAATAGCAGGAGAGGGAAGCTTGCTATGGCTTCAGTGTACAATGAACACAATGATGGGACTTGATGGAATAAGAAAACTAAGGCTGAATTTAATACAAATGGCTCCATTGTTATCAAAGCTTCTGTACAAGTTCTAACGATAATTCAATTGCATTGTTCATCGGGGAGAAGGTAGATGGAGATCATTTAATGTTTTTTAATTAGCAAAATATGTCATCCTGGCTACAATTTACCTTCTGTGTGAGGGAACAGGACTGGTGTCAACAGCAGGTTGCAGCTAGCTGTGGCTATGTGGGCAGACCTGCACAGGGCAAACGCAATAGATACCATCAACTGGATGAGTCTTGTCAGGATTTCTGCAGGGTTCTCGTGATGTCCCCCTTTTGCATAACAGAGGGGATTGCTGGAGCATTTAATTTCTGGTAATAAGCACTTTTCCCCACATACCTTAAAATACTATTTTTCTATTCCAAAGTAAACACTTTGGATTTATTTCGAAAGTTAGGGGTATGTTGAACTGGATTAAAAGGCAGGACAAGCATCAAGTCTTGCCTTGAACAAGTCAGTTCCTGACCTGAGGAGGCTGAAAAGGAAAGCCTGACACCTCAATGGAAATGCAGCACAAGACACCATTCCAGACCTCCACCAAGATGGTCCCTTTATTCCAGTACAATCAGAGCCAAAACAAAAATATCAGAACTGCTCATTCTAATCTTTCTAATGGCAAAAAGTAATGGAAAGCCTAAAACTCAAAGCCCAGACGGGAAGCAACAAGACCCAAACCAATTGATTTCTGAAAAATTACTTGCAGGTTAGTCCAAGAGTTTATGCCAGCAGAGCAGCTGATGCACCCTATTATATCTGCAGAGCGCAGTCCTACATGATAAGCTCTCCCAGCAGACAAGCAATAAGCAGACAGATTATTGTGACCGAGGGATCTGGACTAGCTGCACGGTGCTTTGTCCCATGCAACTGCTATGCCTTAGCCTTGCTGGACTGACAGCTACATCACCGTCACCTTCTGGGAAGACAAGATTTGTCATTTTCTTACACATGGTTTAGTGATACCGTTTGTCTTGTAACACCAGCAGGAGTGGTGTTGGTGTAACAGGTGGAAGAAGGGGCAGTTGGGATGCCATCATCTGTCCATTATCATTCACCAATGGAAGTGGCCATCCTCACTGCCTTTCAATGCACACAAACATGCCAAGGACCACACCACTACACCAACCACTGGCACGAGCCAAACGCATCCTTAGTAAAGATCACCAAAAAAGTGGTACATCTAAGTACAAATGTGTTTTCACATATCCTACAAAAGAAATCACGTACAAAACTCAAAAACCTTTTTGACGTCAAGGCACATATTTGAAAACGTTTTAAGTAGAACTATGAACAGCAATGTGAGATCTGTTCCTTCTACTTTCCAGAAGGCACTGTGCAGTATGAAGACAGAAGGTCTCCTGCCAAAATACTGGCTATATTTCACAAGTTAAAGAAGTTGGAATGAAGGAGGGCGGGGGGAGCACATGGGGCAGGAATTGGTGGTAATGGGAGAAACCACCTTTGAAAGAAATCAAAAGGACTCAGCAGTTGATAAGGGGGGTTGTGATTCTTGGTCAAAACAGAGACTCCCAGCTCCCTTGAGATGATATACTGCAGGATATCAGGTATTAGAAGCTGCCTCTTTGGGCCTTTTATAACATACAAACCCATTTAAGACCAACCTTTTGCCACAGGCTGCCAACACCAGCTTAAAAAAAAGCAACAAGCAGCAACACCATAGTACATGGTTCTGTGGGCAGACATGTAAAACCTTCAGCTGGAAAAATTTGAGGATTTAAATGAAGTACCTCACACAAGTACAACTTAAGGAGTTGCCACACATTAGCCCATCTGTGACAACTCTCCACATGAGGGCTCCTCATCTTGAAAGAAAATTCAGTTTAAATGCCTCTCAGCATGAGATAAGGTAAATACAGGTACACTCCAGGCAACTTGCTGCTGTTGCCGCCCCCCTACCCCCCCCATCTCAACAGTAACAGCCCATTGCACTTTGGATCTAAGCCTTAAACCCAAGCTAGGCTGCAACCGTTCTGCTGCAATTGCATCGTTAGCCTCAGGAGAGCTTGTTTCTAAGGCTGCATGCTCAAAGACAAAAATGCACCCCCAGAATTCCCCACTGAGACCAGGGTAATCCCTTGTCTGTATTAGCTTTTGACACAAAGATACAGGAGGGTGTAGAGGCCTCTGGTTTTGCTTACCTCATCCTTCTAAAAACATAAACTGCTAGGCTACAGGCTTTTGTAGTCCCCAATTATTTAACTCCTTTCTGAGTCCAGACAGCAGCTCTCCAGCTATAAGAACTTGTACCTCTACAAATAGCAAGGCAATTCCCTGCCAAATTCAAGAATGTAAACAAAATACATCTCTCTGGCAAAATCTCTCCACACCAATTTGTGTAATTACCTACATCCCTTAAGAGGGTCTTGTTCACATATTATAGCTCTGACTCTAAGCATTGAAATACAATTAAACCAGGTGCACCAGACACGACTTGCTGGCTGGTTCATGTCAAACCACCACAGGTGGTGGCTGAGAGAGATGATTTTCATTCAGAGATGCTGAGAACAAATAGGACAGTGCATGCATGGAAAATCACAGCATGGAAAACTACTTTTAGGTAAACTCCTCCATCTACGTCCCAGCAACTATCTCTGCCCACTGAGCATTAAATTTTGGCTAGCAATGTTAATGCCTGCCAACGTACCTCCTTCCACATCAGTCTGAGTCCTCCTCCAAGCTGTTTCCAGCTTGTTTCCTCCACCAGTAACACAGGATTCACCTGTACATAACCAGGCTTCATTGTTTTTATCCTGGCTCTTATCCTCCTTCTGCCTCTTTGTTACCAGCCAGTGCTTCACATCACTTAGGCCCAAAGTCCCCAACAGAAAATCAACACTGCTTCTCAAAAGGCTCTTTTTGAATGAAAACAATCCAGCTGTCTGCACCTCAACTTTTGAAGTGTTCTTTCCCCTCTAAAGTCTCTTTTTAGCTAATTCTGGAGCTAAAACCACCCTTAAAACCAATTGTTCTGATTACATTACTCCAGTCCACAAACCCTACCTTTTTCCCCCCTCTTTTTTTCCATTGTCTGCTCTTTCACTTCTCAAGGCCATGTCCCACAAACCTAGTTTTCCACCATCATCACATTATTTTGCTCTATCAGCAACTTCAGTTTGCTGCTCCTTGCCCTGGGTTTTCCAGGCAACACCTTAGCACACTGGTTTTCCAGCTCTACCCTTCCCTATTTTGCCAAGTCTTCTCTCTTTCTCCAGCTAGCACCACCCACAACACAGAGGCTTCCTACCTGCTTAGGACATGTCTCTTCCTTGGCATCTCTTCAATAGCAGAAAACACTTCAGACCACGGTGTTTTTCTTCAGTTTTTGAGGTCACTCGACATCAATTTTTTCCAAAGCTTACCAACAACCACAGTTCAGCATCTCTACTAGAAAAGCTGTTCTTCACAGACTACTTACAACTTCATACAGTCCCACAAAAGACTCTTACCTTTTTACTCTTACCCCTCTTATCTCTTTCTCCTCCTTAACCACATATTCCTTCCACCTGGGAAGACAGGGAATTACAGCCAGCTGGGTCCCCTGCCCTTCAAGAGATAATTTACATCTTGAGGGATTCCTTCAAATTGCCCTCTGCTGCCTCTCACCACATCCTAAAATCAATGCTTATCTCTTGCGTGTTAGTGCCTGTCTGTGCCTTTATTATTATTATTATTATTTTCCTTTTAGAAGTTAATTATCTAAATCACAAAAAAACTTTTCTAGGCTGAATCAAGTGATCACATAATTGATGCATTTGTAAACCTCGTGTTTCTGCTGCTTCTTCTTGCCTGTTCACACATTTAAGGAAGAACCAATTATCTAGTCCACCTCCTGCCTAAAGAAGAGACTATGGCAATCAAGTTACCTGGCTTCTACATAAAGCAATCCAGAGCTCCTTGTAACTGTTTCTGCGTGGAGTGGCTCTGTCTGCCTCCTAGATCACGGCTAACTGCGCCTGTCGGTTCTTTGAGCCAGGAATCAAATATTTGTCTTTAAAGCATTTCAGTGCTGTAAAAGGAACATTGTACAGGATTTTTAATTATCAGGGAGAAGACATCTCTTTGTTCTGCACTAAAACGATGTCAGCAATTAACACCTTTAGGAGGCTCCTGCTTGGGTAGAAACCTCATTCCTTAGGACCTCAGCTGTCAATCTGCTCAGCAGTGAAAGGGGTCAGAACAGTGAAAAATAGCTCTTTGGGTTTTCAAATGTTCCTCTTGCAATCTATTCTCCCCTTGAGTTTCCGGCTAGTTAAGAAATGGTCAAGCTGCCACACTTCTGACTTTCCACAGAGCTATCCTTGGTGAAGCTGAGACTGTTTCAGGAACAAAAAGGAGTATTTGATATTCAAGTTACCTTCACCTTAACTTTACAGCAGCCACTAAGGAACATTTTATAGAAAGCAAAAATTGCAGAGGTTCATTTAAAAACCACCTTCCCACCTACATTCTCTGTCTGAACGTGTCAGAAGCCACAATTTCTGTTCTGTGAGGGATTCAGACAGGCTGATGCTTGGTTTCTGTCCCAAGAAGAAAAGGCAAGACCATGAAATTTCCCATGAAAATGAATAACAGTAAACATTTTTCAGCTGATAATCAATAGCACCAAAGCGTTTCCTTTTGATAATGTCAGAACATTAAACATTAATCAAAACATATATAGAGATGTGGTTCCTGCCACTCCAGGGGTGTCAGTAATAAAATCCCCACAAGTACTGGCTGAGAAAGGAAAACATTGTGTTGCCTTTGAGACTACCCACCTACTTGCCTCCCTGCAGTGGCTTCGCTGCCCAAAGAACCTGTTACTTCAGCAAAAGTCCTTCCGTGGCATCCACCATATCACTAAGGAGACATAGGAAAGAAGAGACAGCTGGAAACAAAATCTCTCCAGGAGGGAGAAAGAATACAACTTTTTCATAGGGCCCATTCCCAGAAGGGAAGGTGGAAGAGGATGGAGGAGCAACAAACTTTAACTCCTCCTGGGAATGAGATGATGTATCACGTGGTGTCCCGTATACTCCACATATGCTCATATATTCAGTATAAAAAATGTGTCCATGATATAGCTTTAGTATCTTGCCACAATTGGTGCCAATGTAAAAGCCAACTGGGTATGTTTCTCACTACAGTTTTTGACACTATGAGAATGCAGACAATTTTGGTTGATATTTTAGTGTAGCAAATGTCACTGAAAATGACATACCCCCAAGAAATTTTCTGATTTTGACTAAACTATATTTTCTAATGGAAAATTCTTCTGACAACTCTCTTTCCCCGAGTGGCTCTAATACGCAGGTTTAATGACTTATGTGTCTCAGTGGTGTTTGCAATTTACTGACGTCATCTGTCCTTTGCAAACACCACACAGAAGGTGAATATTTAAAACCATGTCATCTCTCTTCTTTTGTCTTTATTGTGATACCGCATTCATTTCCCATATTTTATTATACCATGTATTTCTGTGACAAAGTATTTTCATCTTCTGGCAGCTGCTACTGCATAACGTATTTCTGGATCATCTGAGTAGCTTGTTAGGAGGACAAATTTACTAATCGGTTAAAATTTATTTCATACTGTACCATCCAAGTTCAGACGTCAACCATACAATTCCATATATTTAAGCAGGAGCACCAAATTACAGAAATCTTTCCTGTTCTCTGAACTCTCTCCAGCAAAGATCTCCATCTGTTTAATAATACAGTATGTCCTTATTTAAACAAAATGCTCTCTATAGAGAGGATTAAATACAGGTTTCCTGAGTAACGTTTCATAATGAGATGCTGATTCCTTTGTACTATATTCTCTGCTCCTCATAAAATTTCTCAAGGTATCTCTTTGTCCTACTTGCCCATAAAGGTTTGTTTCTGACCAAAATCCACCTTGTCAAACACAAGATTTCTCAGAAATTATTCTTTCTGCCTGGCCTTGCAATACCTCAGCATTAGAAAGGAATAGAGATGGGTTTTCCTTCTGCTTGCCACAAAGTGGTTCTTGGCTTCATCTAAGCGAATCCTGATTTACATGAGCAGAAAAGGAGCGCAGACACAGACTCAACATTCCTCCTCAACTATTTCATTCTGAGATGGCGCCAGATGCAATGGAGATACGGAAAGGATAGAGCAACTCAGGCGATGAAATTTTCTTCTCTTTATGTGTGCGTGTTTCTCTTTCAGTCTGACAGGAGCACTGGTGGTTTCTTAACTCTTTTTGGAAGGATTTTTGTAAAGTAGTTTGGGGTTTGTTTTCTTATTTCCTTTTAGAGCCATCACTCTCATTGATAAAGCTGCCTTAAGAACTTGAATAGCACTGAAGAAAATCAGTGCTGCTGTACTAAGCATGGGCATTGATGGC
Organism: Dromas ardeola; assembly: GCA_013398915.1. Lineage (NCBI taxonomy): Eukaryota > Metazoa > Chordata > Aves > Charadriiformes > Dromadidae > Dromas > Dromas ardeola. The sequence goes on along the minus strand of VYZM01022208.1, from coordinate 510,955 downwards.
AATTTTAAAAAGACACGAGCAGCCATCAAGGCATAGGCAGATAATCCAGAGCACAAACATTTCCTAGAAATACTTGCTACACTTGCCGTCACTTTAAACGTTCAAAGAAACATCAGAATATCTTTGGTTAACTCCGCTTTAAGAGAAAGGTAATGTTGACCTGCACTGAAGCGGTACCTTATCCCTATTCTTTGTGGTGAAAATACAGAGATAATGAACTTGCCAAGACAGTGCTACTTCCCTGAGGAGGGCTGAAAGGGACCAGCACCCAAACAGGACAGGAGAACAGTGGAAAGGAAATCAGTTCTAACTTGGGATACAACTAAAAGGAGAGGCTGAGAAGCAAGTGAGAAGCACCAGGAACATTAATTTCCTTCCTCCAAATCCGCACACAAATCAGACAAAACATCAGTATGAATATGTTATTTGCTCCATTGGACCTTGTGTGTATCTATATCTTGTGTGGACGGTAAAATCATAAAGACAAGCTTTAAGATTATGATGAGTCCTGGACAGTGAAGCACATAAGTCCCCTAGAGCCTGTTACTGAAGAACAGGAAAAAAAAATTGGAAAGGACGTAAGCCTACCATTTCTGGGCTTCAGACAAATGGTGCAAAACTGCCCCACATCTCTGTAGTGTGGGGATACTGAATTTTGTCAGACCTCAGGTGTGATAGTCTCCAGCAGCTCCTCAGCCGTCCAAGTAGCCTATTGCAGTCCCAGCCCAGGGCCTAATTCTCAGCTGTGTTAGAAGGAATGCAGTCAAAGGAAGCTGAGGAAAAAGGGAAACAATATGCTTTCTATGGAGTTTTTCAGGAAGTTTCTCACAGCGTAAAAGGGAAGAGACTATAGGAACCTGTGTCTTAAGGACTAAGTCTACAGAAACCCAATCCAGCTGTTGCAGAACTGGCCTGTTTCAAGCATTCAAACAAACAAACAAACAAACAAAAAAACCCCCGAACTTTCATTCTCTGAGTTCATAAGTGGGGCTTTCTTAAGATTTCTCAACTAGTAGTGATCCATTTCTTCATAGTGTCCTGGTTTAACCACGTGCACCTTTCAAGTGCTTCTGGTCTTGTTTTCGAATTTCTTCTGCAAGGACAACATTTGGTGTCACCTGGATTTGGAAGGAAGGCAAATGGGGCAGGAGCCTCCCAGTTGGTGCTAGAAGATGTGATGCACAATCCCCTAAGCTGGGCACTGTGGTCACACAGCCATATGCATTCCCTATCAGGGCTGAATCCACCCTGCATCCTTGTGCCTATACTGGTCTCGTCCATCTGGAAGGCAGGAGGAGAAATGGCAGGTGGACCCAGCAGGACCACCACCTTCACGCCAAAGCTTCAACACATTCCTCTCTGTGCAGAGGGTATTCCTGCTAAAACCTAACACCTACAGCATCCCATTTAACTGCTGCCTTGGCCCACCGGAGTAGCTGGGACGTTCGACAGTGTCGATGCAAGCTGCATTGGCTCATGGGCTGGCCTGTTCATCGTGACAATTACTAGGGTTATGTTCACCTTTCATTAATAAACACACACGCATTCCCTAGCCCTTCCGCATCAAGGGAAGGCATCAGCACTCACACACCTACACACACACAAGTGTGTGAGGCACTTTCCTCGTGCGTTTATTGTTTTTCATGGTTTTTTAAGAATCACACCCAGAACGTGTTGCTGTCTCAGCCGTCACTGCTTGTCACATTACAATAACGATCGCTGCTATCAGAAGCCAGTTCAGTTCTTTAATCATCGCTTCCCTACGAGCTGTCCATCACAGGGTGGTCGCCAGGCAACAGCATCAATAGACAGGGCTGTGGGTGGCTGGTGAGGAGGAGGAGGAGGATGAAGCACAGCAGGGTTTGCAGGGAGGAGGAAGAACTCACGTTCCCATGGGAGAGGGAGGCACGGGAGCTGCTGAGTCTATCTGACGGGATCCCGGCATGCAGCATGGTGAAAATAACAGGGATTTTGGTGATTGCAGAACCCAGTGTTTTGGTGGAGGAAGAGAAGACAGCGGCACCCTGGCCCATGCCACAGTAATGCAGAGCTGAGTTCCTTGCTCCAGCTCCCATAGGTGTCCATGGTCTAGCTCCCTCCCTCCCAGGTGGGATGGCAGGGCCCTGCTGTCCTGCCCAGCTCACAACCACGGGCACAGCCTGAGGTTAGAGACAGCTGGAATTAACCACACTTACTCCTTTAACAACTTTAAAATGAGTTGTTTGGGAGTGGATGAGGAGTTTCTGAAGAAAAAAAAGAAAGACCAAGTGTCAACTTATAAAAGTTGAAAATAAAATGGAAAGCAACACTGAACTTGGGGCTTTTCATCCAAAAGATGAGCCGGAGAACGTTTTGTTTGGTTTGTTTCATTTTGTTTTTCAGGAGATATACATCATTAAATTTGTCATTTAAACAAACAGAAAAGGAGCAACAGCTGCACCTGCCTAAAGACTGCAGGGCTGCAGCAAAGCGTTTTGGGTTACAAAAACCTAAATAGTTACTAGTACTTTTCTGTAGAGATGCTGGGTCACTGGATCCAGGCTAAGCCCAGATCTATATTCTTCCTATCTCTAGCCCAGGCTCTGTCCTGCTTAATACCTTTAGGGGAGTGTGGAAACACACACACAAAAATGAAGTGGAGGAGGCGTAGTGCGGTCCCTTCCCATGGTGTGATCCTCAACCAGAATACAATCTCAGGGAATTAATATCCTCAGAAGTCCTCTAACTAGTGACATTTCACCACAGACTTATGAATTTTGGTATTAAGTTTAATGCATCTGCTGTTTTGCTAGTATATTTTTTATTTACCTGTTTACCCTCTCCTATATACAAAAAAATATCCTAAATACAAAAAAAAAAAGATTATTAAATGGGTCCATTCCCGTATCATTGGGGAATTTTCCACTGATTTCTGAATCAGAAACTTTATGATTACTTCACACACACACACAAAAAAAAAATCACATATTGAGTAGGGACAATTTATAAGCCTTTATTTGTTATATAAAATATTTTCCTTGAATTATTTTCTCAACCTTAAATGTGGTGGGGGAGGTGAGAATGAGGGAGGAAAAGAAACATTTGGGGAAAGACAGGGGATGTCTCTGTTGGGTTATCGAAATAGCCTGAGTTTTTCTAACGAGCCCTTCACTTCCTCCTGAAGGCCTGCATGAAAATGATCTGCAAGAGCCCATGGCACTGCTGTCCTTAAATAATCACCAGCACAGGTGATATAAAACCTAATACAAATGTACCAGATGCACTTCAGCTTTTTTGCCAGCCCAGACAGTGCACGAGCATCTTCCCTACCTTGCTGCTTCTACATTAGGGAATGAAATATGATGGGGGGGGAAGCATTTTTTTTTTTTTATTAATGAGGGCAACCTCTCCAGGGGTGAAGGTGGGTGGTGTTTGCTGTTATCATGTAATTGCCTGCCTTATGCACACTTCATGGTCTCCTCATCCTGCCCTGAGGTTCCTCAGCCACACTTCCCAGCAGCACAGCACGGGTCAACCCCTTCATCCCGCCCAAACCACTCGTTTGAGGTGGGCTTTGTATCCTCTGGGCTTTCCCTAAAGGGAAAGAGAAATCACAAGGCCCGTGACTCCCTTCAGCTTCCTGCCCTTGCAGAAGTGGTCCTGCCCCTAACTCCAGCACAGGGGGACAGCACGGGAGGCCCTGCCCCAACAAAGTGCTGCTCAAGGCAGGGATATTTGGCATTGACATCCCTCTGTAGCAGCAGAAATAGGTCCCGTTTCCCACCTTCTTCCCGCACCACCACCTAAATCTCCATCTCTTTTCTCAGTCTTCTCCTCCCCACTCGCCCCATGTCAGGAGGACCTCAGCGCAGCCTGCCCCGCGCATGTCCCTGGCACGGCAGCACACGGGGGAGAAGTTCAGAGGCAGCTTTGAATCCCGGTGTGCTATCACAGGAGAACATCACTCCCCCGTTTAGGGACGCGACGTGAGGTTAAATTAAGTTCTTGGAAACCCTCTAAAAGAAAGGTATTACATTTTAGGACATATCCTAAAATACCCTGTTCCTTCTCAAAGTAGCTTCCTTTTATGTTCCTCAAGGAGAGAAAGTGCAGAACCAAGTAAAAGTGTTATTATGTTACCAGCACTGAGAATTAGGGATTAAGGGCTCTCATGTTAACTGTTGTTTGATTTAAGAGACAGCCAAAAAATTGCAAGTGGCACGAAAATCATTTTACTGCATCAACTTTTATATGCATTTAAAATTCCAAAATAATTAGTCTATCACCCAATGCTACCATTTGAATTGGAATCAAGGCCCATTTTCATTTAACATAGAAATGTCAATTAGAGCTGCGGGAGTCATTGATTTTTTGGTTTGCTGGCCAGATATAAAAATAAAATGAGAGAAAAGAAGTGCCTTGTGTCAGTCTGATTTTTCTTCCTCCTCCTACAAAATGAAAACTTGAATGTAGCTTTGGTTCTGGATGAGCAGGATGCAGCACAGATAGATTTTTATGATAATATCAGTTACCCAAATTTAGGCAAGTATAGTTTGAGGTGCTCAATCATTCCCAGGCCTGGGTGTCAGGTAGGACACAGGACCCACAGGATGCCCTTGCCCTGTGAAGCAGCGGTTAGAGGCCAGACCATCTCAAACGTCACTAGATGCCTCCGTGTGGGACAATTAATCGAGGTTTTTGTGTCACTGGATCATTTTTAAATACAGAATAAAAGAACTGGAAGTCCAAAAAATGCTGCCTTGAGACAAAGCAATGAAAAAAAACATTACATTTAAACTTTCAAGATTTTGGCTTGTTTGGGACTGTTTCTGAGGAGTCTTGGGATCAAAAAGAAATCAGTGTGAAACTATGAAATGCTCTAGACAAGATAGAACAGCATTTTCCAGGGGAAAAGGTCTTTGATGGGGCAGTTTCACTCGCCTAGCTGGAGCTCTGCACAATGTGAGAGTTGTATTCAGTCTGGCATAGTAAGAAAGGCCCAGAGGACACAAGATTGTCCAAGGCCAATGCTAATCTTGCAGCCCTTCATGTGTAGAGCCGTACCACAACAGGACGGGTCAGAACGGTCTCTCACCTCTCCAGAATGAGTTGAGGACTCCTGACCTCCTTGCTTCCCCCTCTGGACAGACCTCATCATGATTGCCAGGTCAGAGAAATACAAAAGTCTTATTTGAAGTCAGGAGGAAAGGGAGAAAACCCTTTTCTATTATAAAATACAGTATTAAGAAGATTGAAAACTATAACCCTATTGCTTTATACCGTTTATAGCCTCTTGATATTGCATGAATGCCAGTTGCAACTGTCAGAGCTCTTCCATTATTCTCCTTAATCTCCCCTCATGATGGGATTTGCATATCCCACCTGTCAGTCCGGGTGGAAGCTCCTCACCATCTCCAAAACTCTTTCCCAGACATCAAGTTCATAATATGACAAGCCTTTCTTGTCATATCCGTGAGAATCTCACGGATTCTCTTTCACCCACTGCTTTTTCTCAGCACACGGCTATTCTTATTAACAATTTCCCACGTATCCTATTTCATATTCTGTATATGAAAAGCCTACATTTTAGCCAGTTAAGAAATATATCTAGAGATGGATTGCCATACAGAAAAAATACTACGGCTTTTAACTAATTTTTTGCCAAATCATACACAGATAAAACAAAACAAAACAAAACCAAAAAAAAAAAAAACAAAACAAAACAAAAAAAACCCTCAAAACTTTCTGGTTAAAGAAATAAAGTCCTACTCAAAGTTACAGGAAATTTTCTGGTGTTTTCTCTCACTGAAGGCTTGTTTTTAAAGGAGGATTCATATCTAGAATGGATGTAAATTATTATACGATATACACAGAAGGCAATCTAGTTCAGAAGATCAAAATTTGAAACACAGGGGACTTTTAGCAATACTTTAATTTGACTTTTTTTTTTCTGGTTTAAATCTCAATTTTTGTTTCCTCACTTTTTACTCAGCCCTTCCTAAATATATTCTCATTAGCTCTAGCAAGAGATTAGCCTGAAACAGTCTCAGCATCTGGTGCGTTATACTATTAATACTGTTATATATTGTTGTAATATGTAAGCAATACATACTACATCTCACTGAGGCATTTTAATACAGGCATCCTTCTCAGATGAATCTTTTTTTGGGACCTGTTTCCTGCACCCTGGGAACCAATCTAAATGCAAAGCAACTGACGGTGGGGTCATTCCTCACCATGGGTCTTACCGCGCAGCTGGCTCCGGGCTCCACAGTTATATTCATTTCCCTAAAACTCCTCCTGTATAGTAATGCAATTGCCTTGGGAGGAAGGGAGCAATGAGCACAGTGTCATACAATGTGATGTTGGTCACTCATGGGATGATACCGGCAGGTTCTTCATCCATCCCTAGTAGTTTTACATTGGAGCCACAGCTCTGGCAGCAAAGGAAGGACAGAAGGTACCAACTACAGCCAGTTGCATGAACACGGCATCTGAGCAAAGGAGCCTCAGAGGGAGAAGATGTGAAAAGTAACGTTTTGATTTTGATCCCCTGTTCTTAACAGAGGAACAGTGGCAATTTAAGATACTTTTGCCATGCCTTTACTGCCTCACTTGTAAAAGGGAATACATTCGTTATCATCTGCATGGAATTGTGTTCATCAAAAGCAAAAATCTGATTCAAATCCAAGCTCTCGGGAGCCTGACTCCTAGAAATTCACAGTTCACTTTCCACAATCTGTCTTACAAGCGGATACAGAAAGAACAGTGCTTGCTTGATTTAGCAAACCAGAGGCTGAAAGGGAATATGATCACTGCCTGTAAAATAATTCCAGGGGGCATAAATGCCAGGGAGGGAAAATAACTTGTAATTAAAAGGCACATGCACAAATTAAAAAAAAAGTAATTTAAATTTCCCAAAAGAACAGAAGTCAAACAGAAGTTCCCAAAAACCAGAAGTCTAAAGCTTGGAACAGCTATAGGAAGAGGAAGAAGGCAATAAGCGGGTGGGTTGAAAGAAACACAGCTGGTTTTAAGATGCAGTTTGATCCATTTGTGGCTGTAGGATGCAGTACCTGCTGCAGCCGTCGACCCTTCTTGAAGTTCCTTATTTATAAAGTAAGTTTGAATGCTTCAGCTGAAAATCCAACAACAGGTTACAGTGCATTGGAAATATATAGGTGCTTTGTTATTCTGCCTTACCTGTGCTCGGTTTGTTCTGTCAATAACATCAAGTAAAATGTTTCAAGTAATACCTAATGTAGAGTCTCATCTTGCCTAAAAGCTCTCCCATAAGAGACCTAACTCTTCCCCTGGTGTCTAGCGTAATCACCTGACAACAGCAATGACGACCTTGCAGGCTTCATCCTGCACTGGACCCATCAGTTGTATTGATTTTCTACTGCGGATAGAATATAAAACCTGTCTGGCCATGGTTGTTTTGCATCTGGTCCAGACTCTATCTCCATCAGTCTGTTGAGGATCTTACGTTGTGGAGGACCTAGGAGAAGCTCAGCTTTGTCTTTCCAGCCACATAAATCACAGAAGTTTGAACCAGCTGTTTAAAGGTATCATGGCCACGTAAAAGCCGATCCCCAGCTGTACAGCAGGGTACACGCTCAAATTCTTTGCCAAACACCTTGAGATCTACACCAGCTCAGGAGAGCGTTCCATCCAGAGCAAGGCAAAAGTAAACTGCCGTATTAAGTGAATGCGAAATCCATGCTGCCTTCCTTCACAGCACCACATATAGCACAAGCTGTAGCCTCAAGGCTCTTGCTCAGACTCCCTTATCTTCTGACCTCCTCCAATTTTTTTGCCGTTTCTCCAGGGTACTTTCAAAGGAACAAGTAAGGCACTAATCTCACTCCAAGCCAGCCTAGGACTGAAGCAGTCTTGGTTTCTTGTAAGGTCTGAGAACCATCCGTATCCCAAATGCTCATAATCAACATTTCTGAGAGACTTGCTTCTCTCCATTAAAACCAAGTCTCTCTTTTAGCTCCACACGCTCTGCTAGCTGTTTTCTCCTAGTGTAAAACAGAGCAGTAAGGGAGCTATGGGGACTCCCATCTACAGTGTTTGGATAAACCACATCAGGAAGCATGTCTGATATCTCTGCAAGCTCAGAAACCTGCCAATTTCCACACCGATGATGACATTTCTCAGTCGTGCAAAAAGGCAGGAGATCCCACTTGTGTGTCTTGTAGCAGAGATTTGATGAAGATTTTATCTCACGGGATCTTTTACTCCAGTTTCTACAGAGACAAGTGGAAAGACTCAGGGTGTATCAGTGCGGGTGAATTAAGCAATACCAGGACACAGCCGCAGACTCAGTACTCTATACTCTTATTATACTGTTAAAATGGTTCCAGGCAGGGTGCTGGCATGGGCCAGTTAACACCTTCCTGGATCATTCCCAGACAGTCTGGGACTAAGTACAAGCCAAAGACCATTTCCAGCACCCAATTTAGCTACAGCCGCTCTTCTCTGTTTTGCAGACTGAAAGAGCTCAGGGTTGTGGAGATGCCAGATGGCCTTGTGTGGCCTCGCTCACCTCCACTGGAGTCAGAGAGAACCTGAAGCCCACCTGTGTTTTAATACAACACTGGATACACTCCCGGTTTCATCCTCATCAGTCCCTGACAATCCAGGCTCCCTACACCTCTGCCCTCCTCTGGGAAGCTCCTGCTGACTCCACCGGTGAAAAAGACAAGGTAGACAGGAGAGACTGGATCACAAGCGTGATCCTACAGTTGTGAGCTGGGCACACTCCAAATGTCTGGATACAGATATTGTGCTGGATGGCAAGCTGTCCAGAGAGTACCTAAGGTCATTGATGGGCCAAAACAATCCCTGATGTAAGACAATTTATGTTGGCAGAGTTATACCTGGATGACTTGGACTACTATTTACCTGTGGCCGAGCATACAGAGAGTTCATCCTCAGAGCAGAATGCCATCCGTTAGACGGTGCACACACTCAGCATGAAATCATGGCCAAGCCTGAAAGAATCTGCAAACACTGAAAACAATCCCTTACACAAATCAGGAGTCCATTCAGGGGTCCCTTCTCCACTACCAGAAGCATTGCAATTATATCCAAAACGCTACCGAAATTAGGACACAGGGAACCACACTGAGGCTGGCAGAATCAGGTACACTGCAACAGAAAAACTTGGTGGTGACAGTGCTTTAGTTTTCCAGCTTTTCCATCTAAAGGGATCTCAAATATTTTGAGCTTTGTTTTTGATTTTTCTTGTACTCACACAGATGCTGCAAACTATGACCATCTTCATAGTGCCCCTGTGCCTGGTCAAAAGGCAAAAGCTGTTTAATAGCAGCACTTACAGAGCACACAAGAATGAAAATGCGAAGAGGTGTGTGGCATCCCCCTGCCAGGGCAGGGAAACACAGGCAGGAACCCGGCAGCTACCAGCCAGGGCACCGGGGTTACACAGCATCCCTCGCAACCAGCCCCATGGGATCCTCTGCGATGCCCACGCAGGCAGAACTACACATGTTGTACCCTAAAGGAAGGATTTCACCCCAACCCCTCCCAGTCCCGGCTCCTTCACAGATGAGCGCCCAAAACCTCCAGGCAGAGACACTGGGTTGGTGCCACTTTGGGCGACTTACTGAACACACACCGTTGCTTCAGCTGAGCCCGGACAACACTGTCGTGCATCCAAGTCCTGTTGGACCCCAGCTTCATTTAGCGCAGTGAAGGGGATGCAATCACTACATAAGACAGCACAGCACTGCCAGAGCCCCCGGCAGCAAGGTGGGAGCATAACCTCCCTGTACGCAATGCAGCCCGCAGCTCTTTGGGAAGGACAGCAGCAAATTATTTCCCCACAGGTCCCTGAAAACATTTGTACACCAAGACACGCAGAAAGTAAATCAGTCTCTAGCATTAATAGTCCACATTACCAGAGTGGGCAGAAACACGTATATATACATATATATGTGTACCTAAGCGTGTGTATAATAAAGCACATCTACAATAACAATATATGTGTCTTGATAAATGTACAGATTAAACATAATTGCAGTGACAGACCAGGAAACCTGATGCCTGCTGGATGACTTTTTTATATCAGAAGCTTTTTCTTAGCAAATGAGTCACTTTAAACCAGTGTCAGCGCCTCAATGCAATTTGTATGAACAGACCTGAGTTCCTGCAAGGCAGCTTCTGTTTGCACAACTACGTAAGAGACAGGCTAGCCGAGCTGTGAAGAACGGGGAAAGTCCTTCAAAACAGAGATGACAAGTATTCCTCTGTCAAGTAATTGATTAAAAAGCTTCTGATGAGACCATAAAACCACCTCCCAATTAACTAGGGCTGAACCCCACAATAAGGTGCTTATGACATCTGCTGTAATTCTAAATCGAGTGGCTGTGATATACCTCAATGCAACCTATACCAAAAGGAATTCATAATGATTAGACCATTATTTCAAAATGTTACTAGGCTCCTAGTACTAAAAGCTGAAAGGGAGGCCAAGGATTTCTGCCAAGCGGCCAGAAACCTTCTGGCATTACAGCTGCAGACACCTTAGAGGAGAAAAGCCTCTAAGAAAGGAGTCCCCCTTTCTCCTGGGAAGTTGTATGGGCAACGACTATGTTGTGCCGGCATCCCTTTCTCTCTTATTAGCATTCTGCTTGCTGTCTCTAAGAGGCAAAGTGAGAGAAGTTGCAGCATTCAGACAGATCCCCCCCACTTCTGCTAGTCCACGAGCAGAGCTGACAGCAGGCAGAAAGCACGCCAGGCAATTCACTCTGCCTTCCCCAGGCCTCAGGCCTCCTGCTCCAGGTCACCTCTGCAGCAGAGGCTGGAGGGATACAGGGCTCAGGTTAACTTGGTAACTTTGATACCACAACTATTGCTCCAGCTGGGAAACCAGTCACCTACTTCTCAGCCTGGTTTTGTTCTGCTTGGCTCAGGTCTGAGCCATTCTGCTGCTATTCATGAGAAAGGTCCAGGTTACAGGGAAGAGACAAGCACTCTCTCATTTTAACACCTCGGTGACAAGAGGCTAAAAGCAGCTTTATTCCCTGCACAGAAGCACCGTGGAGATGAAGTCCACAAATCCCCCAGCATCTCCCCATCAGCAGGGCCTGGGGATGAGCCCTTGGGCTGACGTGGGCCCCCAAGGCTGGGAGGAGGAGGAGCAGCGCCAGAGGGGCTTTCCCAGGCCTTGCTCGCAGCTCAGGCTCCCGGCAGGGGCCAGAGGCAGGGTGGGAGGATGGATCTTCCCCCCCCCACCCCCGACAGACCTCTCCTCTCCCCCGCCGCGGGCAGTGGCAGTGGTTTATCCCTCTCTGCCCCCAAGGGTAAGGGAGAAGGGGGCTGTGCTCTGGTTTATCCCTCTCTGCCTCCAGGGTGAAGGAGAAGGGGGTTGGAGGGGGCTGTGCTCAGCGGGCGGGCGGCGGAAAGTTTTTTTGCTGCAGAAGAATGGCCCTTTTGAAGCACTTCTGCCCCACTGCACACTGCTAAGCGAAGCCAATCCCCGGCGCCCGGAGGCGCAAAATTCCCCCCTCGAAGAAGAAAAACCCAGCACCCTCTCCATCCCACCCCC
>VYZM01022208.1:428847-497980 GCA_013398915.1 Dromas ardeola | reverse complement strand
TTACTCATTGCCCCCCCCACACACACACACTCCAAGAAGGACTTACCCCAAGTTTTAAACTCGCACCATCTGATTCCTTCCTCCCCTGCGCTTCCCATCAGCTCAAACTCCTAAAACCTGCTCCCCAACATAAGAAAACCACTGCATGTGAGCTGGAAGCACACGTGCAAAGTGAAGGAGCAATACATATATGCACGTATGTGTAGTATTTCCAGGGGAAATATTTTAATTCGATTAAGTTGCCTTAAGTGTCTGAGCAGGCTCTGAAGTGTTCCTTTCTTTTTCTCCCCCCGTGACTGATGGTAATGCACCGGAGTTGCTGGGAATAGGCACCTGTGCTTGATTTCACAGAGGGAAAGTCACATTTCTACCCCTCCATTCTCTCCTCTGCCTTTGCTTCGCTGTACCGTCATTTACAGTAGCTGCCGACGTTTAGATAAATCACTCAGGCGCGGCAGAGATGTAGTCACATAAATGCTGATGGAGACAGGGACAAGCTTTTGGAAATGAAATGACAGCAGTTGGTGGTGGAAGAGGGGGAGAGAGAGATTCCCCACCACTGGTTTATCAGCAGAAAAAAACACTTTCCTGCTCTAGCTGTCTCACGTTTTCAGGACCAGCAATTTCTCTCCCAGAAGCTGTGCTCGTTTCTCACTAGATCTCTTCCCCACAGAGTAGTCACTAGTGGTGGCCAGAGGAGATCACCAGACCCCGATCGCAGAGGCTGGTCTCTGCCAGCCATGGGAGCCACTGGTCCCTTACTGTGGGCAGCACCGTTGGTGACTGCCCACGCAGCAGGACAGGGGTCCCAGCTTTAACAGGCACTTGCAAGCATCTGCGGGCTTTACAACTGTAGGGAGTGAAAGGCTCTTCCACTGGAACTTTATCCAATCCCCATCTACCCTCTCACTCATTCCCATTTGATTTCCAGGAGAGCTGATTTTTTAATTAATGTTTTTAACGTTTCCTTCCTGACATAGAAGACTTTCTTGTATTTTTTGGCAGGGCATTTCAGAAAAAGATTTACAGATTTGTTCCACATTCTTCTAGAGATTTCACTGAAATGCTCACTGGTGACACGTCTTGGGATATTAGCACAAGACCACAGGCGAAGAGAGACTCACAGTAATTGAGGCTGGGCATAACTTCGTGCTGCTTACAACAATGATGGATTGTCTGCAATGTAACCACCAGACCTCAGCTAAATCTACTGTAAACCAATTAACGGCATACCTGTTTCCATATCTCCCAGCTAAATGGTTACTATTAGTTACAGCCTGTCGGTAATAATAATTAACACTTTGCACTTAAACAACTTCTTTCCTTTACTAAGCCCAAAGCTCTTCACAAAGGCCAGTGAATTTTTCTCTTCTTGTATTAATGAGGGAAACTGAGTCACGGTGCAATCAGCAAAGCAGCAAGGATTGGATATGGAGCTGCCTTATTATCAACCCAATGCTTTGTCTTCTATACAACAGATTGGCCAGATGGATCTGTCCCAAAGGATGCACTAAAGAGTGTCACCTTCGTAGGACAAGTCTCTTAAAGAGGCTTTAATCTAAAGGGATGAAATTCAAAGAGATGAGTGGGACAGACAGAAAAAGAACTTGAAACAAGGAAATTAATAAGAGGTCAGAGGAAATTTCTCCTGGGATTGTAATAGAGATTTGCATGCCAAGGAGTGGCAAAGGCTAATGAGAGAAAAAATCTACCTGTCTCATTTAGGAGATGATTACCTCTGGATTGTGACAAGTGACCAGTGAGTAATATGGATGTGCCTGGTAAAGCACACCTGATATACTGTAAGTGTACTACACCTGCAGAGCTCTTCAGCAAATGCGCACAAGCCAACCATGGAGAGAAAATACTGGATCTGACCTGAGGATTCAGTGACCACAGCCATTTTTTCTAGCATTTCCCTTGTTGTGGGTGGATGTAAGACAGCGATGTACAGTACAAGCCTTTCCCTGATCCCTATTTCCAGGAATCATCAGTTTTGGAGATTTCAGCAGCAGAAATCGCACCTGATCCCTTCTGTTTAATAGCTATGGATAGACCTGTCTTCCCTAAATTTGTCTAATCCTTATTTACACTCTTGGTGTCTGAGGCATGCTGTGGTAGTCAATTTTACAATCTGAGTGTGTGTGCTTTTGAATACCCGTGGTCTGCACTTATCTGAGAGAGATGTTTTAAACCGCCATAATCTAATCTTATTGCCAGCCATCTTTCTGTCACAGATGATGTGATGATTGAGCCACCAGAGATACGAAACCAGAGTCTTTGGCACAAAAGAATAATCCCCTGTTTTTTGATGTAAGGGATAGCTTTCCGGGTTGGGAGCTACAGTAAGCCCCGATGCTGTCATTGGAGAGGGGCTGAATGCATATGCTCAAAAAGAAGCACTGGTGCGTAGTGACCGGAGTCCATCGCTGTGCTCACGAGAAAGGAAAGGCTGTGCTCCTGGGTATCCTGACCTACGGTTACACCCGATCCAGCTGGTCCAGCTGGTCCACCTGGTCCAGCTCCAACCCCTGATGAGAATGTGTTTTCCAACAGAGCTGCTACACTACCTGAGCGGAAAGTGCCCTTCTGTTTCACACAGCCAGTATTGCCTTGAAAGAGGGGAGAGGAGCGAGCCCTGGGAGCTGTGGAACAGGAAATAATTGTTGGCACTATAAGACAAGATGCTATGAGAGCTAATGAAAAATGCAGGTCTCAGCTGGCCTCTTCAGCCTCTATCCTCTACCAGGATAAGCAGTGGCAGGGTGGCAGGGGGTGTTCTTCTTCACCAGGGAGGAACTACTGCCAAGGCAGACATTTGCATAGGCATGAGATGGTTTGAGGAGGTTCTCATTTTTGGGTTCAGGAAGCACAAGCAGGAATCTAGTGAAAAGAGTTGATACCCATTCTGGGTAGCTGATGCAGTGGAGCAAGCATCTTCTTAAGGATTTATATAGTCCTGAGAAGAGAAGCAGGAACAGGAGGAAACGCAGCTGAGTACACAAATCTTCACTGGGGACCGGGCAGGTTCAGAGATAGGTGGAAATATGGGCTTGGTCAAGCACATCAATCCTTACAACAATTATTTCAATAATTCTGCAGGAATCCTTTCCTCCAGAGTGTTTCACACTCACAATCAGAGACTACTTGTGAAAAAGTGGTCCTGAGACGCCTCCTGGCTCCACAGGATTCCTGTCTTCTGAAACATTCTAGACGATGGAGCCTGCACGACAGAAGCACCTCAGGGGCTATGCCAATATTGCCTGCACTTTGATGGAGTAGAAAGGGAGAAAGAGGAATGAAAGAGGATGGAGAGAAAGAAACAGAATTGGTTGGGCTTAACCAGCTGAGTTTTCAATATAGGACAGAGGCATAACGTAGCCTGGTCTATCCTGCACTCCAATGTCTTTTAGGCTAAGCAGTATAAGCTTTCCCTAGTAAATATTTGTATAATCAGGATTTTGTGAATCCACACTCATTTTAAATCATCAGTTTTCTCTGTAAAGCCTGCGTAATGAAGGGAGCCCAAGAAGAACACTGCTCCATTGATTCCTACCAAGCCACGGTGTGTGATGAATACTGTAGTTCGACATTACACATAATTCCTCCAAAAGGAATCTCTGTTTGAAAAAAAATAATTACAAATCAGGATACAGCAGGGCTTATTGCAGTTTCCCTTAGAAAAAAGAAATGATGGCTCTCAACAGTAAATATCACAAAGAGGTTTGTTTTTTTTTCCTAAATAGATTCTGGATACTTCATTCTTTAAATAAATTGGAGTGTAATTATATACATCAAAACATCTTATTTCACTGAACAAATTGAAATTGTTTACCTACGTGGCTTGTTTTGTAGCAATATTTAGATAATTCTTACATAGGTATTACCAGAAGTAAATCCTAGCACCTCACGTAGGGGCAATGCATTTGGCACACAAAAATTATTTGAAAAAAATCCGGAACTGAAATAAAATCTGTATCTTCTTTCCACTGAATTTCGTTTCCCTCCCTCTGATTATTTTTGGAAAGGTGATTGAATTATTTATTTTTAACACTAATAATTCCTCTAAATTAATTAACATGAAAGCTCTCCTTTGTTATTCCAGACAATCAAGCCCAAACCAGTGCCATCCCAAAATTAAGCTGCTGCAGCTTTTAACAGGGGCTCCCATTCATCTGCAAATGTGATGCGATTTTGCTTTAGTTGCCATAAATATTAACAGCAAGGGCTTTTTGTTCTTTTACTCCCTCTTGCTGCAGCCTGTTGCAAAGACTGAGGTTTAAAGTAATCTTAAAAAAAAAAAAAAAGTGCAAGACTTTGCCCCTTTATAATTTAAAGAGCCATTTTGTTTTGCTAAATCCTCAGATGGAGATTTCAGATAGCAGTTTATCTGGCAAGGAGAGCTAGGTGGCAAGGAGATTGGATCAGTGTGATTGCCTCTAAGTACAGGAAGGTACTCAGCCCCCATACCTGGTGCCAGTTTTCCTTAAAACACTGTTTATACTGAGGTTTCTAGTGATGCTTATCAGCCAGCAGCTCTGTCTGGGACAATAGGAGTTGTCTGGATCTTTCTGCTCTGGAAAATCTCTCCTGTAGGCTCCTCTGTTTCACTTCCACTTCTGGTTCCAAAGGGTTTTCACACCATCCCACCACAGATGGCAAACCTCATACCCATGGCACAGACTCCGCATTTTACTCTGTGGGTCCAGACCTCCTCCCAGCTCTTACAGCTGCGAAGACTTCCTGGGCTAGCTTTGCACAATGATTTCAGTGATAAACCAAGGGCGAATTTGCCATGGGAGGAAGGGAGCATGTGACGCCCACAAATAAGCTTGTATTCCCAGTCACGTGCTGAAGTAATACTCATGTGGCTGCACAACCTCCACACTGATGTTGAATCTAGACCTCTTTCCCACTATGCCTGTAGATCCTGGGATTTCCCATTTCTTCTCTAGTGACGTCTGCTCCTCTGTGCTGGCCTTGCATTTCACTGGTCCAGTGGTCCTCTCCCCTTGTGATCCGGAGACATCAACCCATTGCCACCCTGTGCTCCTGAGTGCTGCTCCCTTGTCAGGGATTACCAAGGGATTTAGGAGCCAAAAACACCCCAGGCCACAGAAGACAGTTGTTGAGAAAATCTTCTGCTTGAAATTCCCAGCTGGCATTCTCTCTTGATCAGCTTTTGCAGCCTAAGAAACCTGGAAAGTTGCCCTGAAAAGCTGGTCTTAGATTCTGCTGGGTTTCGTAGTTTAGTTGAGCGTAAAGTAGAATTGCAAGGACTGCACTTACACCAGGACTGCACATACTCAGCTAGTGCCCTGAGCTCGCAGCTAAAGGAAAAACTGAGCTGGAGCTCACAGCTAGAATGAGCTTTATTATAACAGCTTTTAAACTAGTAAACATTGGTGGAAGGAGGAAGCCTGAGGTGTATCTCGTAGTCAAGTCATTCACCACCACCAATATGAATGATAACCACAGGCATGACCCAGCAATTGTCACATTTCATCCTGACTGTTTTAAAGCAACCCCATAATACCCAGAAGGTTTTTGCCATCAATAACTGAAATGTATGCTGTGGACATTTCCAACCACATGAAAGGCAAGAATATAACCAGGAAAAATGAAAATGGCTTCAGCAAAAGCAAATAATGCTTGACCAACCTGATTGTCTTCTGTTACTAAATAGCTGACTGTTGTAACCCCGGCTCCCACAGCAGTCTTATGGTAAACTGAGGAAGGATGAGCAGGTCGAAGAAATGGACAGAAGTTTGAAAGCTGGCTGGACAGCTAGTCTCAAAGGTTGAGAATCAACCAACTGGAAAAGGTCTGGGGATTGCACTGGGGGCCAAGAAGCCAACAATGTTCTCTCTGCAAATAAGACAAACTGCACGTTCATCTGCTTTTGGAAAAGCATCATCAGGACATCAGAAGAAATTATAATCTCCTCCTTAGCACTGGGGATGCTGAACATGGAGTAATGTTTCTGGTGTGGGCCCCCAGTTCAAGCGGGGTTCAAGTGGGACATGGGGAAACTGAAGAAGGTTACCAAGTGGAGGGCTACCAAGGTGGTGAGCACACAACCTACAAGGAGACAGTTGAGAGCTGGACTTGTTTAGCCTGTAGAAAAGGAGGCTAAGGGGCAATCATATATCAGCCTACAATTATTTGAGAGGGAGTTACAAAGATGAGGAAAACAAACTCTTCTTGGTTGTGGCAGGTGCTAAAACAAAGAGAAGACGAAATCTGTGTTTAAAACTTTCAGACTGAAAATCAGAAAAAGCCCACGCAGGAACATAGTGCCACTCCAGGACAGGTTCCTTAGGTTGTAGGATCTATGGCCAACCTGATCTAGTAATGATGGCAGCCTGGCTTCAAGTTGGAGATTGGTCTCTCTCCACCAACATTTCTTTGAATATTTGAATCTGTGAGAGGTGAAAAGCTCAACAAGATGACGTGTCTACTGCTAAAGGCAGGAATAAATCCCATCTCTCCCCAGGATAAAGCCAGTAACCTGTTCCAATGACAGATAGTTCCTGGGTTCAATATCAGCTTAGATACCATCCTATAGTGAAATTCAGATTCCTTCAGAGACCAGGCCAGTTCTCCTTTCATTAGATGCCTGTATCTCCAGCAATAGTTTAACAAACCAGTGGGGACTCCTAGACAATTTCATCCTCTTGCGTCTCATCCCACCTAACTTAGGTATTGTTGCCAAACCTTTGCAGAGTCCTGCAGGACTCACAGCACTTATTTGAGAGTGGGCTAAACTGGAGTTCTAGGTCTAATATAACGCTGCGACCAGTGGTGACATCCATTGGCAGACCGTCGGGGACAGTTGCACTATAGCATCCTAGATCAGGGCACAACTGAAAAACTTGGGCTTTACCTTACTCTCTCTGTTGTTCCCTCAGGCATGTTCTGTTTCTGGCTCTCAGCATGTTCCTTTCTCTTCTTTTCCTTGGGTGGAGATACAAACCTTCCTTTCCATGACCAACAGAGGGTCTTTGCAGCTATTCAAAATCAGTTGCAAATTGCTCAGCTGTGTCCATCGAATTGTTTTTGTTCTCTCATCTTCTAGGCCTTTCCAGTTTCTCAAGAGAATCGTGGCTGTGGGATGCCTCTGGTTGTCTTGCAACCTTGAAAATCTGCAATTTGAAGCAGGCTGATCAAGTGCAGATAATAGTTTCCTGTGAACAATAAATATTACTCAAAGCATCTTCCATAGAGTCAGGATACTTTAGTAACATAAATCTTCTTAAAAGCCTAACAGGCATAAAAATCATTTGCTTTTTCTCCCTTTTTCTGAGATTACCGAACTTTAGTCATCACTGGGGAAGTTCACCTGACATTCTATCAGCTCTGGGTTTATCTGTATCGACAGGATAATAAAAATTCTTGTCTATCACTCTACCACTGTCACCTTTGGCTTCTTCACTTGGTTGTGGAAGAATTTAATGGAGGTATAAGAATAATGATGAAGAGAAAAAGATTACAAACTTAATGGCCTGTGAATGCTGTTTATAGTTTGTCATCATTACAGATGGTGTTTTCTTGCTTGTGTACCTTGCTTGATTTCTCTTAGCCAGAACTGTTGACAAAGTAGAGTTCCAGGTACAGCTAAAGATAAAATTTCAACTAGAAGAAAGAGGAGACAGAAGAAAAAGATTATTCTTCTATCTTCCCTATTTACTGCAGGAAAAATAAAAAAATGAAAAAACAAGAACCCTTGAGGCTGACTGAAGATGTGAGCCTGCTCATTGACAGGATTTTATTTCAGGACTGAAAAAATGACCAGGCAAAAATTTCTGTGAGGCAACTCTGTCCTGCTTCACTGATGCATCATTTCTTAAGTCATGGTCAGAAATCCTGCTCTGGAGACAGCTGCATCACTCACAGATCAACCAGCAGAGCTTTTCATACATACACTCACATGGTACGGTATCAGGAGAGATCTGGCCGTCAGTTAAAACTGTTTTTACTTACCCAGCGCATTCTGCCTAAAACAAGTTCGAGGATACTCACATGAATTGTTCTGCAAGTTGATAACCAGTGTGATGCTTTCCAACAGACATCCACATCTGAGCATTACAATGCACAGTCAGAGACACCTGAACCACCAGGGCAGCTGCTTGGAAGGTTAATGTTTTCATAGGATCCTCCGGGCCAGGAACGAAGGCAGATGAAGAGAGGAAAATTCCTCTGACCTTTTCTCCCTCCAGCCTGGTGGCTTCTTCCACAGCTTCT
The DNA here is from genome assembly GCA_013398915.1 of Dromas ardeola. NCBI lineage: Eukaryota > Metazoa > Chordata > Aves > Charadriiformes > Dromadidae > Dromas > Dromas ardeola. Next base: position 489,736 of record VYZM01022208.1, on the reverse strand, counting down.
CAGATCTGTGGCATCCATCTACCATTTTGTAGTTTGGTGGGACAGAGAGAGACACACCTTCTAATGAGGGCAGAAGAAGCAGTCATGAGAGACAGCGTGTCAGTCCCACATTTGACGAGAAACTCTGGTCTTCTGACCGAAGTACCAGAAGGAAGGATTTGGAGTGAGTAGTGGGAAATTCAGAGAAAATCTAAATCTATATTTCTGTGTTGCCAGTCTTTTCATTGTGAATTGTGTAGTGAATTTTGAGCTCCTGATGTCATGGAGCATGTTTGTATGAGATTACCAACTCTCTTCTTTTGTTTTCTTTTCTTCATTTAAAAAAAAAAAAAGAAAGAAGACTAGTCCTAACTATGGAGCACAGCATGAAGACAAGGCTCCTACTGTCTCAAAATATAATCTTAAGTGTTTCAACACAAAACACAAAGCCAAAGCAGTCAAATTTAAATATTCCATTTGAGCACTTTGAAAATGAAGGGCTTTCTTTTTTTTTTTTTTTGGTTCAAAATTGTTTTCTGGAGCTAATTTTGCCTGCTTTCAAGATTTTAAAAAGTATGTATTTTTTAAATATATATGTACATATATATATATATAAACATAAAAGGAAATACTTTTTTACAAGCTGAAAAAATTGTTGCATTTACCTTGAAATGAATCACTAACTTCTGAATTTCTTTTGTCCCCTTTTTTAATTCAATTTGGCCAGGGAATTAAAAAAACCTATGGCTTCAATTACTTGAGACATTTGTCAGAACACCTTGCAACATAAAATAATTTCTTTCTATAAATTTGGTATTGGGTTCATTTCTTGGCCAGACCTCTTAGCAATTTATCTGGGACATCTGTGGGTGTAGCACCTGGAAGATTAACCTATATAAAGCTCATATACAGCTTTTTTTCTGGTAAACAGGACCCTGATAATGATGATTTATTTTAGGGTTAAATTTGATATTATGTATAAAGGGACTGTATGCAATGATTTCAAAATTAATTGAAATTATTTCAGTTTTCAGTGAATCCCTTAGGAAAAAAAAAGAAATACCCTTATCTTCAGTCAAAAGACTTTATTCTAAAAGAATCAGATTTATGCAATAAAGGCAATGAAAAACAGTAAGTCTGTTTAATACATGTATACACACACAAAGGTCAATAAATAGCCCAAGCAGCGTAAGGAACTCATAAGCGATGCTTCTGCTGATTCCATTGCAAGCATTCCCTGAGTTTCCATTTATTTTTGGGAGTGTTTGCGTGTGGGTGGCTCTGTGTGTTTAATATCTATTCTCATTTCAAGGAAGCATAGGGGAAAAACTCCATTTGGATGCATTTTCATGCAATTAATAATAATTCAGGGTTTGTGCTTTTCCTATGCCAAAACTGTGCTTGCCAAGGTTTGGAGCCCTCCAAATGCATAAATTAGTCCAAGTGTGAATCGCTATGATTTTCTCTTTCTTTTGAAACAATGTTTGTTCATAGGGTATTAAATGTGTTTCACTTTTGTCTTCATTCAATCCAAAGTAACTTTTAAAATTTTTATCAAGACTCCTTGATATCCTGTTTTAAAACGTTTTCAATTTTCCAGGCTGGCCAAGTCTCCATGTACGTTTCAGTTCATTTAAGTCTGATTGCAATCAGTGGGAGTCTTTTCATTGATTTCAATGGAATTTGGATCAGGTTTGTTTGCTGCATAACTTACATATGTTTGCTGTCATGGAATAAGCCATCTATCATCCAGCAGTCTTGAGAGAACAAGAAATAAATCCAGTTTCTCAGATCTTGCTTGGGAGGAACTTAAGCAAGTCCTGGTTTATTAGTGGCGACTGCTCTATATAACACATCTTGAGCATCTGCCTCTTCACTGCAGTAAGAGCGTCTTTTCAGATTTAGTCTCTCCCATCAGTCAGCTCATTTTAATATTTAATACGGTTGGTGCCTCGGTCTCCCGCAAGATTCCCTCATCGTGATTTCAAATCCTCATTGACACACTCCGGGCATTTTGCTGCCTTGAACATCTGCTGAAGGACTCTTTGAGATGCAAACTCAACATCTTTTATACAGTTTGGTTCTTTTTGCAGTTTCCAAAAGAGGCAAAAATTAATAAACAAGGCATGGGGCCTGGACTGTTTTCCTGTTTTGTTTTGTTTTGCCACATAGGTGCATCTCTGCACAATCTTACTTTGTCTTTGTTGCTGTTGTTTTTGCCAGACAATGTAATTATCTTGATTGGTGGGTGGCCAACAAAGTTTTAATTGGATCCAGGGGGATTTGAGCAGGACTATGTATTAAAAAAAAAGGCAAAACAATGTTGCTAGAATTAATGTTTGTTTATGTTGTAAGGCATCTTCTGTGAAATATGACGTCGCCTCTTTGCATTTCCAGTTCGGTCCTCTCTTCTCCTGCCTTTCTCCTTCACTTGGTGGGCAGGGAATGGTGAACTGGCGTTACCATCCCTGAACAAAAGCACCGCTGCCAAGCTGTTGCTGCTGCAAAATGTCCAGCAGCTCGGCCACTGCCAAACAGAGCCATTGATCCTCCAGCCTGTGCCAGTTCAAAGGAACGGAGGATGCATATCCAGTTTCGTGGAAGCGGTAACAAGCGATTTGGAGCGGGCGATTGGCACAGACAACAGTGAGCAATACTGAAAGCAGGGGAAAGACTGCACTAGGGAGGTCTTTCTGGCTGGTTATGGTTATTAATTTTTGACTGCAAAAGGGTTGTTTTTATTTATTCACTTGTCTAAAAATATCCCGGTAATGAATTAACCTGAATAGGGGGAGGGGGACAGAAAAACGCATATTGATTTTCTAAAAGCAGGCAGGAATGCTGTTATTTTCCAATTAACGTTTAGCATTAGAGAACAATCCACCTGGAAAGAACCAGCTAAGCAATACAAAGCTTTTTGCTTTCTGCACTTTTTCTAGTGATATTTTTTTCTCATTTAACTTCTCAAAAAAGATCCCAATAACAACCTAGGCTGTTTCTTTGGCTAATGGGAATTAACTTGTCGTGGACTCCACTGGGGAGACTATGAGATATCTGTGGTGGGGTTTCAACAGTCCATGCTGAAGCAGAAGACACGTTTATCTTATAAAGCCTGCCCCTGCTCCAGCGCTGGAGGAAAGCGTGAGAGGAAAACCATCTGAGTGCAGTACTGGTGATAAGGGTCCTTTTCTATACATTTCAGAGCAGGTCTGGGGTTCTGGTGGGATTGGTGACAAGCTGTACCCTGATTCTGGCAGAGTCACCCTTTTCTTTCCTCTTCTGCTTTTTATTCTGTTGGTCATACTGTCCATGCCTCTTCCTTCCTATGGCTTAGCACACTTGAGGTTCACCAGATTCAAACGCAACCAATGACTGAAAATGATACCATCACATCCAGCCACCTTCAAGTCCCCCGTAGTGACCACTGACTGAATGGCTACATCTGAACGGTGCGACCAGGAGTAGCCTTCAGCACAAATCCAACAGGCAGCTCAGGGTCACCCCACTGGCTCTCCAATGAGACCCAGCACACGTCAGACCCTGCAGCTCATGTTACGTACCCAGAGCAATGAGCGCTGATAACAGGAACGCTGATGGGAAGCAGAGGAATTACCACACTTCTAAGTAAATATGTGCACACGCAGGTAAACCTACATTCACATAAATTAAGATTCTTATTTTTTAAACAGGTTTCCAAGGCTTTATCTGAGTTTTCAAGTCTTCTAAGCTTTCTGATTTTTATCTTTCTCACTTGCAAGTTGCCCATTTCAAATTATTAACTTGTGCTGGGGTGAACTCTGCTGAGTTCAAGCAACAGCAGATCTTGTCTGGCCAACAGCATTCACCGTAATTCCATATAATTTGTCCCTCTCCTCCCAAATGCTCAGGGGAATCTGGCGGTAGAAAGTCCACATTGGGACTTTCCCCTATATACAAGTTATGGAAACAAGTGTCGAAACTGAATCCTGCTCTTGTCCATCCTGGACTTGGCAAAGCTTATGCAAAGCTACAAGTAACCTTTACTGCTGTACAGAGACAGAAATTTTGTCAGATATTTCTCAACAGTTTTGCATAAATTTCAATATATATGTTCTTATTTAGCAAATATTTATTTAGCTATCACTGCAGTTTTCCTTGAAGGGTCTAGTAAGGACCCAGGGAGAGCGACGAAACCACCAGCTTCTGGTGAGAAATGATATGCCCTGCAGCCATACTATGTATTTAGAGTCTGGAGACAAATTTTGGGGCCTGGATTTATTTATAGTGTCTAATAGATGTTTGATAATTATGTGCATGGGAATGGAAAACAAATTCTCCATATTAAAAAGCATAAAGAAAGCTTGTTTGTATTAGCATGATCAACTGAAAGCATCAATTTGATTCTTATATATATATAATTTACTGAGCTGCAAAATAAACATACTCTACTGTTCCTCTGCTGAAGGCTCCAGCTGTAAATATTTCATTACTTTAAAAATGTATTGCTATTAGACAGGTCTTTTAGTATTCAGCAGAATCAAGTTTTAAGTAATAAAATAAAATTGTTTCTATTTCCTGAAGGACCTTTTTTAAACATACTATTTCAGTTAGGTGAAAATTGTTCTGCCACCTGTTGGGTGCTGGCAGAATCGTCCCACAAGCAAGTGGGGGTTTTTTAGTTAGCTTTGATGGCATAAATCAATTCCTGCTCTCATGAGCACACAGTATAGATCACAGACACCCAAAGTCACACCCAGCATATATTTCACTCCTTTTCTTGCTGAATGGCACCCTGGAACTCATGGCTGCAGGAAGCTGAGAACTCATTTAACATGTATAGCCCTGCTGACAATATACGTGCTGAAAAGTCCCAGCAGATACCTCTAAAACAGTTTCTACAAAGACTTTTAAGGCTTACCTCTCAGGGCATTAGCTATCAGATATCAAGATGAGAAGGAGAGACCAGTTTAAGCTGTACCAGTCTACACCTGGGGAATTCTTACCTCTGCCTTCGAGGAGGTTGGTGCTGGTCACTGTCAGAAAGAGTACGGGGATAATTACATCATGTCCTGGTCCGCCTCTCCTTGTCCTGCATAAAGGTCATCTTCTCCTCTAAGGAAAATGGGCCTGCTCCTGGATAGTGTAAGAGAACAAAGACTAGATGAGGGAAGGAGGACGTTTGTCAAGCAAACGGAAACATCATCCACTAAAGAAGAGAGAGGCAGAGTAAATTAGTGATGCTATCATTACAGCTTTTCTTTACGCAGCCAGGACACTTCTGGTGATCTTCCTGCCTTTGCTTGAAACGGCCAAATGACAAGCTTTTGTAGAGGATTTCAGGATGGCTTCTTCTTGAATTTGGGGGGAAAAAATCAAAAAAAAAGTATGGAATTCTTCAACATTTTTTCCACTGTTGGAATGCTTTTCAGGGAAAAAAAACCCAAACATCTTGGGCTTTTGTGGAATGATTTGCAAGTGTTGAGGTGGCTCTTTTTATGCAGAAATAGATGGGTTTTGCTATTCAAAAATCTGACATCCTAAGCACAGGATCAAATATGGGTGCATAGATACATGGGAAGATTTTTCTACTGTACGTGATGTACCAAAGCCACAAATAATCACAGATCTGGAAGGAACTAATTTACTGCCCGTGTACCATTTTGTCACTGGGTAAACTGCTTCCATGACTGTTTCATTTCTCAAAAATAGCTCCCCATAAAACAAACAATGTGTCTGAACATCATGAAGTAAATTTTTTTCCAATTTATTATTGTTCTTCTTGAAATCCTTAAGGAGCGCCAAACTGAGCATTGAACAAAGAACACAGTCCCTTCCCATAAGAAGTTACAGTCCATGTTATCCAAGCGTTGAGAAAGGTTAGCCTTTACACAGAGGATCTGAAAGCTGTCCCACATTAAATCAGTGTAAACTATATGGCAGGGGCAAGCCTTCACCACAAAAAGTTGCAGAATTAAGCCTTCAGATTATATTGTTAACGTTGGTTGTTTTCAAAACATGGCAACAGATATCCCCTCTTCCTCCACTGAGCATTCAATCAGGAAAGCACCTGAGAAAGGCATTGTTTCACAGACTTGCAGTATCTCCTGAAACTTGTTTTCTCTTTCTAACAGTCCTGAAGACTGAAGAACTGTTTTGGTCCTCAGCTAAGAATTAACTTTGCGAAGGAAATTCCTTATTTAGGAACAGCTGTAGAGGTTGGAGTTTCTAAGGTTGACATGAGAGTACTTTGTGTCACTTGAAGAGCTATTGAAAACTCTCATCAAATACTGACATTTCAGTATTATAGCTTTTTTTGACAAATGTTGAGTTGTCGTAATAGTTTGTTTCATATCAAAATGTATATTGAGTTATATCAAAAATTTCATGCCTGTGGAAAATTACATACAACCTTCATGTGTACATTCTGAATCCTCATTTGGAATAACAATCTGAAAATGAGGTAATTTTCCCTCATATACTCATTTATGCAAATTTGGCACAGGGTACCTGAGCTGAAATTATGAACTGGGAACTGATAATACGTATCACATATGGTACAATTCATTCAAAAAATTAATATATTTAGGGAACATTTAGGGAGTCTGAAAGGGCTGTCAAGAGGATGCCTGCAGCTTTGTTTCCTATGGCAGTATCAGGTAATTTATCACCATTTCAGCTACATCCTGTTCACAGCAACACTTCTCGAAAGTGCTAAAACAGATTTCTCAAAAGGCTGTTGAACTGACTTTTTGGATTCCTCTACTACTCTCTCAAGAGCTGATGTTACATCACATTGGAAAAATGTGATGAACAGAAAGACATTATTGCCCTAACTGCACTCAAGTCTGGGTCCAGCTCACACTCCACCACTTCTCCTCCAGGTTCAGCTTAGAGATGGTTACTTTCTTCTGTCTCTATGGTCCTGTAAACCTCCTCATAGCAAAAAAATCTGGGGATGTAGCTTGGGGAAAGGAGTAACTTAATGAGCTAGCTGAATGCTCATCTTGTTACCCTGTGGCACTGCAGCTGGATTATGTGTCCTGTGTGATCACTACAGCGGTCTGGTGAGCCCATCTGTGTCAACAGCACCATAGGTTCAGTCTTCAGCTGAGGTAGCTCCAGTGGGGCCACCCTGGTTTTCCCTGGGATATGGCCTCATGAACGCCATCTGAGAGTCCAGCTATGGTAGTGCAAAAAAACACACTTGGCCTTGGCTCAGCCTAGCACTGAACAATGCCTCATGTGAATATCTACTGCCACGAAAGAATGGTCCCCAGAAAGACCATGATCTTGGCAGGCCCTGCTCTCCTATCCTGGCTTCTGCCGGTGGGGCTGCCTCCTGTGGGCTAAGGAGGAAGGTTGATCACTTCCAAGCAATATGCAGAAATTATATTGGACTGTGCGTGTGGCAGGGTAAACTGATGGGGTCCCTCACATTCCAATGAATAATCTCCAATCATGCCTAAAATTATGGTGATTCCAGTCTTTGTTGCATGAAAGGGGGAATTATTACTACAGTCTTGAGGCTGGTAATCTTTACAATGAACGTAATGAGTTAAGGCCACCTGGGATCCCATGCCTGAAAGTAAAAAAAAAGCAGATGCCAAGGAAGGAATATAAGCCTTGGACAATTATGTAGTAATACTTCAGAATACTCTCCAACCTCCAGCAGTTTGCAGCTAAAGGACTTCCCAAAACAAACATGATTCATACACATGCAGTAATTGTCAGTGGATTCCCCTTCAAGAACTTGTCCAGTCTCTACTTGAATCTGTGCAATCTCTACATATCCCCAATGTCCTGCAGCAACAAATTTCATAGCTACACCCTGTATGAAGAATTACTTTTTTGATTTCTTCTGAATGTGCTGATTGTTGGCTATTCACTTATCAGAGAAGAAACAAAACAAATGATCCAACAAAAGAAAGAACATTTCTCTACTTGAAGTTATGCACATGTCTACTAGAATCTAGCCAAGCACTGGATAAACATGACATAAAACTAATCGCCATTTCATACACTTCCAGGTGAAAGTTTAGAAAATCTGAAGCATTTTTTTCACTCCAAATCGTCCCAATTTCAAGGGCATTTATATCCTGACTTTCCTCATCTAAAGCATGCCTCATTAGCTCACATGCAAGCCTTCATGCCTCCATAACCCAAATTTCTTTCCTCACCTTTCTCAGATGGTATTTTTTCCCTCACTGCTGAAGCTTAAATTGATTTACTGCCCCCAAACACAATTCAGATGCTCTGCAGTTTCATGGCCCTTTTAAACTCTCCTCAATGGCAATGGATATGGAAGCACTGTTCAGGTCCTTGCATTTAACATCGTTTGATTCGTCTCTCCCTGTCCTCCATCTCCTTCACTTCCCCTTATTTGTATTCTCATCAGTGTCACATTAAATGCCGTGGAACACGCTTTTAGGGTAATAACAGGCCTGAAGTTTATGAAATAAAAGATTGATATCAGCTTCATAAAACTCAGGGGAAGCAATATCTTCTCTGCGTCTTGCCATCCCTTTAACTGCAGATACCTTTATTCATTGTAGAGCGAGAGAAGAGTTTTAAAAAAAAAAAAAAAAAGAAAAAGGGAGATATCTCCAAACAGCAGTGGGATTTTGGAACCTGGTGTGCCGTTAATTTCTTTATCGCTTCAACTGCAAGGAAGTTGCACTTCCTTCTTTGTGAATTTCAGTGGTGTGTTTCTTTCAAGGGCTTGGTAATCTTTTTCCTTAAATGTCACTAGATTCTGAAACATTCAGGCTTTGTAACCAGTGGTTTACAGCCGTCACACACTGAAAGGGCAACGAATGGAGAAATTGTCTATTATTGTAGATAAACGGAATGTTTGCCAGTTATCAGGATGGAATGAGAAACAAGGTGGTGAAATCAAGCTGGAGTTTTACACCGATGCCCAAGGTGGTGACATCTGGCTACCACCTGTGAAACCTGCACCGTCAAGCTGAATGATCTCCCTCACCTGTTTTACCAGCAAGCCGGTTCCTCTGAATATGGACCTGAAGCCACTTTTGGATTAGGGTCATGCTCACAGCATGCATTAGAGGTTTTGGTTACAGGACTTGATTTGCTGTCCATCACTTGCTTCAGTTTCCACTCCACCATATCTAACCCCTGCAGTGCAGTACTTGTGTCAAACACAGCCTGCTGCAGCTGCAGGGGGTGAGGATGGACTGTAGATCTGACAAAGCTCAAGGGCTCTGGCACTGTACACCAATTCAACGGCATGCAGCTTTTGAGCAAAACCTGCCTGCATTTATTCCAGAATAAACTGGAGAAGCAAGAAGAGGTAGTAGACAGCTCGATCACTCAGCCTTACTGTACCTGGGGACACTCTCTCACAAGGAAATTGCCCACAGGTCTTAAAACAACATCTCTCATGTCCCTGTATCTCCACAAATCAGTGCCATCTAGACCTTACCAATGTTTTTTGCCAAAGATTTTATCTTTCACTGGCCTGTTTTGCCATTCCGAATTCACAGCTGAACCCTTAGTTTTGCAGGTTGGAAGACTGACATAGGTACATTTAAGATGAGGAAAGCTTTTTCCTTTTTATTTTTCTTCCTCTTTTTGGGGCAGTAATTGTTTGTGGGGTTTACCCTTCATAATAGATTTTACATTCAACAAAAAAGTAAAAGCCATTGCATTTCAGCTTTCTGCTTAGCTGCCTCTGAATACTGGATTTTTTTCCCCTTTTTAAAATTATTTTTTAAATGCTGCCAATTTAGCAAAACTTGCTGAAATGGACAGATGAGGGGTGGGAGAACCTGAAGAAGCAAGCTACCTTGCCAAAACCATCCCACTAAACCCACCAACTTGTCAGTGTTTGCTAGAAGCAATTGCAAAACAACAAACAGGCTTTTTATGAAGGACAGCAATTTATTTTTAAAATGGGCCAAATTGTACTGGCTCCACCTTCCCCAGGCGTCAATGGGCAAATTGCTGAAACACAGCTATCCTAGGAGAGACGTGATTCTTAGCTTAATAAACTCAGTAGGAGTTTCTGCACAGGCTTTTTTCTGAGCTCTGGAACAGGCCCTATAGGTATTTAGCCCACAGCCTTCCACAGGGATATGCAGATAGACGTTCCTATAAAAGTGGCACACAACATCCCAAGATGGAAAATAAGGAGATGACTTTGAAATCTTGACCTCAAATAATGCATTTGTCAATTTTTGTCTGCATCTTTCTCCCCTCCTCCCTTTTCAGATTTTTCTTCTGTCCTAGGGAAGGGTTGTCCAGGTGTGAGCCCACCTCAGCTCAGTGGCTGATGGCTGACCATGCAAAAAGGGAAGGCAGCCGTCAGGGTTACAGTGTCAAAGAAATGGGCAGAGGATTAATAGGTATCAAAGAGCTGTGTTGTCATATAATCACTGAATATAGTCTCTGAGTATAGGCCTTTCCCTGCTAATTCCAACATCAAGCCCACTAAGGTGCGATTCTAGGCATAGAGATGTAAAGAGGAAGTCACTGTCAGAAAAGTGCTTAATAAACAGCTGTTACCTGTCCCAAAGGACTTTGGAGCATAATTGAAAAACTTTCACAAGCATCATAGCTTGCTCTGAAAGGGTGATACAGCCACAGCTCTTAAGCAAAGCATGCTTTAGGTTGCAGTGAAAAGACGCTGCAGAGCTGAGTTAACCATCAAAAGAAATGGAGTAAAAGAGCCCGAACTGACTGAACAACCATTAGGTTCACAGCGGGTCCTTCCTTTCTGAAGAATATTAAAGGCTGAAGTATTTTTTCTGCCCAGGTGGGGGGAACCTCTCTGGGCATGGCACAAGTTGACCCAACTGAAATAAAATATTTCTGTAAATACCATAGGTTTGTTATAGGAAGTTGTCAATGCCCCAATCCAAAATCAGATCCAAGTGTCGGGGAAATACATAAGTAGCTTGAATGAACCTTTTTGGATGGAGAAATATCTCCATGAGGAGATATTTCTCATCATGAATTAATTGAATTAGTTCACCATCAATTGGTGAATCACTATTGCAGACCAGAGGATTTTTCACTGAAAAGCTGAGGGTGTTCTGCATTAGTGTGTAGCTATTGGATTTAATCTCTAGCCTGTACTGCCTTTGCTCTCCCAGATCCTACAACTGCCGGGATTTGGCGCTTTCTCTGCTTTACAGTCTAACAGAGTTAGAAGAACATCCAATAGCACTTCAGGAGCCACTTCTGGCACTTGATAAACAGCTCTGGATGCAGCATTGTTAATGTGTCTGGAGACACGCATTCGGTGAGGGTTGCCTCAGGAGCAACCACCATTCCTAGGTGTGCTTCGCTCTGTCTGGGTATCCGGGCTGCATTCATCTGGTGTCAGAGGCAACGGCTGTTTAATAACAAGACGCATCAAGAGGGAGCAGATGAGGGGAAGGTACACGATTTACTGAATAATAATGCCAAAATTCAATGCACCAGAGCATTTTGATTTAGCCATTTCAGGGACTGGCAGCCCACAAAGCAGCACTTCACCTGCTACAAGAACATTACAAATCTGAGTAAGGAGAGGGAGAAAGTACACAGATAATATCATGGGACATGGAGCAGACAAATATTTAAACCCTTACCCAACTGCTTCTCAAAACAGTCCTTCTCCTGCCACCACAGACCCTTCCCTCACTGCTATTTATCTGAAAAAATGAGACAGTAAAAATAATTGAGAGGAAGAAAGAAGTTTGCCAGGTCTTTGGTTCATTGACAGTGGCCAGAACCAGCAGAAGCAACCTCATATTGATCCCAGCTTGATGGCAAGCAGATGTGGAGACCTGGAAGTTCAGCAAATCTAGCTGCAAGTATGGACAAGGAAGGTGTCTTCCCAAGTAAAGTGTTGAAAATCACTGTAATAGAAGTTATTTGTCTCTAAACGATGAGTTTAGTCACCTTGATGCAGGGTGATTGGATCCAGTCCCATATTACAACCAAAGCAACTTGAACCCATTACAGTCATGTAAGCACTTAGCTCCAAAAAATGGTCAAAAAACCCTGGGAAGGCAGCACGGGAATATTTAAGACCTGGCTGTTCCCGAGAAAGCCTTTGCAATTATTGCAGCTCAACATCAAACTATATTGACTGCAAGCAATTCTTACTTTAAGACATTTCTACTCTTCACTTCTACATCCTGAGGACAGAAACACTGTCAGCCTTTTACAGCTCTACAAGGAGACTTGAGCAATTAACTGTTTGCTTTACCACTCAGTTCAGAGTGGGTAAAGTTTTCAGATATAAACTGAAGGACCATCCATGGATGCAACAAAAAGCAGAGTCATGAAGATCATTTCACAATTCACTTCGGTGACCTCGTCCTTTCTCCCAGTTTGATCTTTCAGAAATGTTTCAACTGTGAAACAAAGTAAAAATCTATCCATAGCATATGTTTCCTCTTCCCCGCTCCACTCTACCCTGCCTTTTGAAGGTCTCCTCTGCCCAGATTTTATTTCCAGTGCTATACATCACATGTGTGCCATTAACATTTCCATAGAGGTTACAATTTTTCACCAGTTTATAAGAACGCACAGTTTGATGCAATCCAGTAGGAGACCAGTTATATAGACGTACAGAGGTCAAAATGAACAGGAGAATCTCTTTGGTCCATCTGAAGATATAAATCACACAGAATCACAGAATGGTTCAGGTTGGAAGGGACCTTAAAGATCATCTGGTTGCAACCCCCCTGCCCTGGGCAAGGACACCTCCCACTAGACCAGGCTGCTCAAAGCCCCATCCAGCCTGGCCCTGAACACTTCCAGGGATGGGGCATTGACTACTTCCCTGGGCAACCTGTGCCAGTGCCTCACCACCCTTACCGTAAAGAATTTCTTCCTGATATCCAATCTAAATCTACCCTCTTTCAGGTTGAGGACGTTACCCCATGTCTTGTCATTACACTCCCTGATAAAGACTCCCTCCCCAGACTCCTAAATTTCCATAGCAGAACATCTACATTACTTTTTTGAGCATTACACTTGCCTATATATATAAACACACATATATAAACACACATATACAATATGTATGGATGTAAATACTCATACACCGTGCATGTTGATATATAAAGTATATGCATGTTAATGACTCCCCTGGTTCCTCTGATTTTTCAGTGTTATCACTCTTTTTTCTGACAACAGCAGTTACGACCTGTGAAAATAGGTATTTTTGAATATAAGGCATTCTACCTTCCCAAACGTTAGTCTCTATAAGACATATGTGTGAGTTTATAGCTGTTTGCACCTTAATAATTATGCCTTTAATTCTGCAGTTGAAGATCTTGAATTCAGTTTTGCTTATGATCCAATAAGAACTCATTATGAAAGAAAAAAGATAAGAGTTTCTCCTTCCTCCTTTGTAACAGGATTCTCAGCAAGCACATCATAATTTCTATCAAGAACCCTACAGGCATGAGTTTGACTTGTCTGTTTCCTTACAAAATTATGCTGCAGGCAGCTTGATTATAGAGAAATTTCCATATGGAAGGGAAGAGACACCGAAGAAAATGCTGGAACCTGACTGCCCTCTGCAAGTGTCCGCTGATTAACTCAGTCAGCTCCATGGCTCTAGGATGTTCTGATTTCAGTGTACCACTGCAAGATGATAAAAAGTTAGGTTACTGGTATTTATTTATTTATTGCTGTCGACAGAAAGACACCAACACAGTGCAAGGAGAGGAAATTGTCTCTTGGTAAAGATTAAAACTGTGATTTGGGATATTGTTCGAAGACACGGTCTAATTAAAAAAAAAAAATTCAATTAAAGAGCTACAAAAAGTTCTATGCGTCTAGTCATCAGTCATACATTATTAAAATAGTTCAAGATACTGTTTGCTCTTTTTTCATACCTTGGAACTTTAAAAAGAACAGTATCCAAAACCAGTCCTATAATGAAGAAGTCGTCAAAAGTTTTTAAGTTTAGTATTAGCAGAATTTTTTCTAACATTACTTTTTCATGACAGAACATTTTAAAATACTGTTGCAACCCACAAAGAGAGAAAAAAAATTAAATAAACCTTGGGCATACAGTTTCACAGAATTGCTAAATAAAACATTTCAAAGGTCCTGCGCTGCAGCAAAAATGTTGGTTTTGTTGGCTCCGATTCTGCAAAATCTCATCTCAACACTAGATTTTAGGAGACTTCATTTTAGTGTGTCAGAAAGCCCAGGAGGAATTCCTGAGAGAGAGCCCACTTCTCTGGTACTCCAGGCAAATATTTGACTGTTTTGGTATGGGGGAAGAAAATCTCAGGCAGATACATTCTAGCATAAAGTCTAATTTTACCTGTGTACAATTTCATGCAGTACTGGTCTCAGTCTGTCTCTGCTTAAGGATTCTGCATGTAACTGAGTAAATAGCGTACATGAAAATCCTCTTCGCTCAATCTATAAAGAATAGGAAAGGTTACAGCCTCAATATACAGATGTTCTGCTGCTCAGATCAATCTGTAGATCCGTAGCTCTCCAATCCAATTCCCAGCATGTAAATCAAGTACCCACACACACTGTGTTACAAAAGTGTTGCGGGAAAGGCAATCCTACAAACTCTGTGGCTGAAGCCAAAGCAGATAAAGCTCCTTTATGCCGTCTCTCTTGCACTTCGTGACCAATTTACAACCTTCGTACTTCTACATTTACATGGAAAGGGAACGTGAGAATTCATCAATTTTTGTTGGATTTTATGTACTACAATACTGAGATTGTCTGTCCTGTGGTCAAACCTTTAAGCAGCAAAGTCTTTTCTTCACCCCTCGGTCTGAGGACTGTTGTGACTTTTGTTTCGGATGCTACATCCATCTGAAGAATTATACACACATACCATGGGCTGTCTCAGACACTTCTCTTTGCACCTTCAATTCTCCACCAAAAAAGAGTAAGAAGGCTATACAAATGAGACCGATAGAAAAGCCTACAAATAATGCATTGATCAGGAAGGAACAACCCTATAGCATAGATTAGGAAACAGTCACTTTCCCATCATTTGCCAGACCACACTAATGGAAAACCTTAAAAAAACCCAAACTTCAAATATCAGATGAAATTATGTTTATGAGGTTTTTTCCGTCCCTGGAAAGCCAGTTTTATTTCCACTAAGTACTATGTTCCATTTTTTTCTTTAAAAACAGAATAAATAAAAATTGTACCAGAGCGCAAAAGCAGAGTTAATTAAAAAGACCAAGATAATTGACAATTCAATAGTAAACTGCTAGCACAGGCGCTGAAGTTTAAATTGGAGTTTAAAATTCCTTCAGCTTTTGCTAATCTTTGATGCTCAAGGCAACAAAGGAAGTCTTTGTTTTGGAAAAAAAATTATGATTTTTGCATGACAATCCCCTTTTTTTTAGCCTGATTTCCTAAGGAAATAAGGTACCTTGTCAAACTATCCGTCATCCCTCCCATAATTACTTTTGAACACGCTTGCCAATTTCAACCACATTTGAAAGAGGGAGATAAGTCCCAGGAACAGTGACATTTTACAAATTTCACTGAACCGCCTGGGTTGAGAAGTGAGATGTGAGTGACTGGCTCCATCAGAAGAGGGGCAAGGAGCCCTCAGCAGCTGCACGGCCTGGCTGGGAAGATGGGCCAGCAAGTCAGCGTGGGCAGGGATCCACGGAAGCCACAGGCACGCAAACAACCAGAGTGGGTAAAGTGAGCTGCTGCTGTTCTAGTGGGAGAGGCGACAACTACAAACGCACACATAACCTGACTGCTCTGGCTCTGCTGCTTATGAAATTCCCAGTTCATTTTTCCAATCCCAAATTTTATCCCCTTTTTTTGCCTTTCAGGTGATTTTGTGCCACAAATTCAAGATACCAGAAGTTTTATCATAGAATCATAGAACGTGTTGGGTTGGAAGGGGCCTTTAAAGGTCATCTAGTCCAACCCCCCTGCAGTAAGCAGGGACATCTTCAACTAGATCAGGTTGCTCAGAGCCTCATCAAGCCTGGCCTTGGATGTCTCCAGGGATGGGGCCTCCACCACCTCTCTGGGCAACCTGTGCCAGTGCCTCACCACCCTCATTGTAAAGAACTTCTTCCTCATGTCTAATCTAAACCTCCCCTGCTCTAGTTTAGAACCATTGCCCCTCGTCCTATCGCTATGTGCCCTTGCAAACAGCCCCTCCCCAGCTTTCTTGTAGACCCCATTCAGTTTTCATTCAGTCAAGGAAGAAAACAGCCATTTCAAGGAAAAAATGCCATGCCATATGGAGAAGGATTATTACTAGGTTTATTATTATTATTATTAGTAGTAGTTTATTATTATTATTATTATTCCTACTACTACTACTACTACTACTACTATTATATTATTTAGAAGTCTCCTGTTCATATTCAACTAAGACACGATTATTTAAGACAAAACAAAACAAAGTTTTGAGCAAACCTTTTCATGTCTCTGTTTTTGTTGTTGGCCAAATCCACTTCTGCCTCACCACAAGATAGATTAGACTGGCAAACTTGTAAAATCCATGGAGAGCAGAGGCTAGAGGCAGACAGAGAAGAGATAGGAAGACAAAATAGAATGCTGTAGATTGAAAAAACCATACCTCCTCATATAGAAAATGACGGGTATATTAGAGGAGAAAAAGGATTAATTTCTTCAGCTCTAAAGGGCCTCACAGTCTATTACCATCATCTTGTGGAAACCAGTAGCCGTCATGGCAGATGTCTTTTCTTTTCCAGTACTTCAAGAAATTAAACTGTCAGTCTTCATTTCAGCTGGTGGCTTCACCATGATATGATGCTGTGCTTAAGAGGGTTTGAGTTCAAAACAATTCCCTTGGCTTCACCGTCTCCCATATCAGATAGAAATCTCCTGATGAAATCCAGGATATTGCACTCAAGACATCAAGGCAAATGAGGGTTAGCAAGTATGAGGTTGGATTGTATTTTTGGTGACGAAATACTCCTACTGGAAAACCTGGAGGGCACTCAGAGCCTAAAGTTCTACTTTATCATTTGGGCTAGGGAACAAGTACTTTAAGCAATTTGAAGATAAGACCCCCCCCCAGTCAAGTAGAGACAACATCACAAGGGACAAACTCCTAGCGCAGCGTGACATAGGTTGGCAGAGTTATACCCAAGATAAATCTCTCTTCTCTGCCTTCTGAGAAAGGCAAAAGAAGATGGCTATTTAGAGTGTCATTACAGTACAAACTTGCTTCTCTTAGTCTTTCCATAAATTTTTCTGTACTGATTTAGCACCACAGTTGTGCTAACTGTTACTGACTCTTTGTTTCCCCACGGAGTGTAACCTTGCAGGGGGAAGAGGAGGCGAGAAGGAGCCAGGATCTGGATGTGGAGCTCGTAATTCAGGTGGCTGTGTGTACAGCTGGAGCAAGGGAGGACTTTCCTCCCAGTGCTTTGTGATTTAGTGGTGACTCGGTAAAATGCTCACCAGGCCAAAGGTGGGAAGTGAAAAGGTTTCCTGCATTTAACTCTGAGGGAAACCTGGCAGAGACCCTCACCACGCTTAAAAAGGAGTTATTGCCCTTCAGTTGGCAACAACAATTCACATTTTAGTGTTTCCTAGAAAAACAGCCAAACTGTTAAATCCCTGCTTCAGGACTAGTGGAGATCAGTGGGAATTGCCAGCCCTTATGCCTTTCTAACCTCCCAAAGAAACTCATCCCACCTCACCCCGAGTTTTGCTGTTCCTCTCATTCCAAGTCACTCAGAGATGCTTTAAAGGCTGGTGTCATACATTGAGGCCTCTGAGGATTAAGGGCTATATAGGCAGGAAAATATTTCTTCCCAGAAATGGCCCCATGCTCTGAAGCATAAGGATTGATAACCCCTGTAAATTTTCTCTTTCCCAGCGCAATTGCTGATGTTATTCATATTCATGTAAGTGCCTAATCCTTTCCTGAATTATTTGCCTTATATCAACTTGAGTTCAAAAAATAACTTGATAGGTAGCTGCCATTTTCACCTCTAAACTTTCCAGAACATTCTTGCCAGTGGACTTCTAGCAAAGTGCTGATTTAAAGCTGATGGTTTGCACTTTGAAAACCACAAGCTCACTTTTGATGGAGAAAAGAGAGCAGATGGGTTTGATGGCTTGCATTCCAGTAACAGCAAAACTCATTGACCAGAGACAAATATGACCTGATTGCATAGAAAAATCCAAAAGCAAAAAGCTGTCTTCTAAGGAGATTTAAAAAATGAACTGGAGAAAGTAGTTGAGACTTTGAACTCCTCTTGGACATACTGCAGACTCCACATCCATCGGTTGAAGTAGATGAGAATAGTCTGCTTTTCCTTTAAAGGCTGTAATAGATTTTTCTGGACTTCTAGAGCAAGGAAAAAAAAAAAAAGAATTAACTCTCTGAAATCACACTTAGTTCTTCAGACCCTAAAAGACAGAGGAGTATATGCCACATTATGCCATGTCTCATTGTCTGTCCCACTGGATAGCACTCTCAGACTCATTGCTTCACTTTTTGCTTCAACACCCAATAACCCCAACCCTGCCCTTACAGCTGTTTATAAAGTTACTGCGCAGCCCTATATAATCAGCAGGGCCCCTCATGTGCTCTGACACAACAGACATCTGCATTTTGTCACCCTGTCTGTTACAGCGACGTTTGCCAGCACTAAATTTATTTCAGGGATAAGGAAACAAATGGAAAGAGTTAACAGAAAGTAGGTTACCACAAACTGAGGAAATCTGCTAATTTAGCATTTCAGGTATGTATAGCGGCTCCCAGAGCAAAGGCTCTCAAGCAGCCCAGAGCAGGCAGCGGTTAGCAGTGTCTCCACTGCAGGACTGTCCAAATCTGGTCAGGAGCTATTGTCAGACACAGTGTTTGGTGGCTTTTTTTGAAAGTAAGAGAGCTACAATACATTTTTCTTTTAAAAAAGACTTCTAAAAATGGGATTTAGGAACAGTCAGGTTAGATCAACACAGATATTAAACCTGTCCTCAAGTACTTCAAGAAGATCAGGGCATAGACTCCTTTTGAAGGTGTTTGGCATCTTGAAAAAATAGCTTTATTGTGAATGAGTCCACACAATCCAGAAGATCTATTTTCCTTGTGTTTTGGATTGTGATCCATTATCTGGTGTGCTGGAGGTTCATTTGCACTAAGGAAAACGTAAAATCACCAGTGGTATGAGACTGGTACTCTCTTCAGTGGATATTCTTCTATTTTAAAAAGCACGCACCCAGGCTCTGTTTTTCCTGAGCAGTATAGCAATAAACCAAAGTAAGTAGTGTCCTTGGTCAAAAATCACTGCCAGAAATCAGTAAGCCTGTCAGTTTATGGTTTTTATCCTCCCAAAATTTAGTCTTACTATCCCCTTGCTAGTCCTCTTCTTAGCTTTCTTGTTTCCCTAATCCCTACAGCCTGCAGACCCGAAATATCTTCTCCACTGTTTCTGCAGAAAGTACACCTCACTCCAAATAATTCATCCTGACTTACCTACAGCCCAATGCTATGGATGGTGGTTGCAGGGTCTAAAGCTCCTTCATTGCTTCGAGCAGTTTGTCTGGCTACTCCACTGAACTCGACTCCCCGCAGCATCCAGGAGTCTGTGACTGACCACCTCAAACACCACCATGTGTCCTTCAGCATTACAATGTCTACCAAAATGACATTTTGAGGTGCAGGAGAGAGGAGTGAAACTGTTTCCCTGCTCAGCTAGAAAAAACCTAGAAAGGACTTTCCTGTGCTGTCCATTTTTCATCTTTTTACAAAAGTCCATGAGGGTTTTTGCCAGCACTGATGGATTGATCAGCTTCTAGGACTGACATTCTTCCTTGTACCCAATTAAATTTGCACATGCACTGACTTCTTACACCTGCCTTCTTTCTCAGGCTTTCTTCCCTTCTCTGTAGGTAGGTCAGAGAGAGTAAGATTAGGATTATACAGAAGAAGGAAATTATTCCAGAGAGGAAACTGAAGTTGAGGTAGTGGAAAAATCTGTTTCCAGGAATATGACTGTTCTTTCTGCAGATATTTACAGAATCCTAGAATGTGATAAACTGGCAATGAAAAACACCGTCTGTCTGAACAACTCACCACATGCAGAAAGAATAAACAATTAGAGAATTTACACTAACACAATCAGTAGCCCAATCAGTGCTTTTACACAGCTCTCTATGCTTGTTCTTGAAACCAGAGCCAAAAAAAATATTTCTATGCTCCAATTAAACATGTGAGTTCATTTGTACTTTTCCTCACAAAATGCCATAATGAAAGAGGGGAAATGACATGTAACTTCACTGTTCAATCAGTCAAAGCTGACAAGCAACAATAAAAAGCATTAATCTAAATTAGCAGCATAGGAAAAAAATGACACAACGCTGTCTCCAGGATTGGATGGAATTGGTACCTATCACCGAAGGCCACCTGATGAATTCTGAGTCACTGTTAATTTGCAGGGATCATGATTGCAATTTAGTATTGCACATGATACTTCCTGCTTTTCAGACCAAATTGTCCAAGTACGTGTCACCAATCGGAGCATATTTTTAGAAGATGAGGATGTCAGCTGAAAGCATCAGACCTTTTCATGGGGCAAGTAGTCAACTCTAAAAAAATCAGGTATTTTTCCATTCCCCTTGTATTTTTTAATGTGCTGTCTCTGTTGCCAGTGTCCTATTGGACAACTTTCCAAATCAATCTTGCTCTCTTCCCAGAGCTTCTGTATGGCAGACAGTGATCAGGCATCTCCTGCTCCTCCATGGCCATACCACTGGGTTGGTTTAGAAGTTTGCTTTCCTTAGGCAAAAGCAGTGGGGGGACAGACCACTTCTTTCTAAGCTCTCTGACTTCAAAGGATTCTCCAACATGCTCCCACAGCTGCAAGCACCTTAGAGACACTCCCGGCAGCATCCTGTGCAGTTTCTCACTGCAGTATTCTGTGTTTGGTGAACCCAGGGGGATGTGGGCTGCCTGCCCGACAAGCTAGAAAACCCTCCAGGCAGTCCAAAAACTATGGGAGAAATCCAGCAACATCTTCTCATCTAACTCTTTCCTTCGTCTTCACAAGTGGCACAGATATCTCTCCCTCTTCACCAAAGTCCTACCTGTGCTCCTGTATGAGTTGCTCGTAATGACCCACTCAGACATGCATTACTCTTTGAAATGCAAACCTAATCATTTAACGTGCTCAGCCCTGATGAACTACAACAAATGTTTGTTTGTTTGTCTCTCTACAAGAAAATGTTGTTTCTCTACAAGAAAACGTACAGTGGAAATCTCTTGTGATCTAAGTGCTTTGATTAGAAGGTTAAAGAACTGTTTTTCAATTTGATGCCTGCCTGAAGCTTCAGATTCCAAAGAGTATTTGGATCCTAAAAAAAACCCCAAATTAAAATTTTTTATAATTTTTAAAAAATATATTATCATTTGTAAAAAAAGATTAATGATAGAGACTGAAGAGGCAACCTTCATCTCTCCATATCACAGCGTATTTAGGCTCTTAACCCCTGGTTAAGAGCATTAAAACTTCCTGTGACATGAGTGGAAATTAGTTGCTCAAGACGTGTAACAAAATTTGTAAGACTCAGAAGTTTGTACACAGTTTGTACAATGTGAGAGACCTTCTTCTCTCTTTATAACCAATGAAACCTGCTCAGTGTCACCCCTGGAGTTTGGGAAATTATTTGCTGCATCCTGAAGCGGATACCTCTCTTAATTTGGGGATGAATTGATGGATCACAGCCGACTGACTGCACTTAGAAGAGCACCACTGATTTAATGGGAATTTAGGCACTGGGTGCAGTTACAAAAGGTTCATTAAGCAGGTGCAATGAAAATAATCTTGGGTTTCAAACTGATATACTCCTACTTTCAAATTACTTCTGTAGACTCTCTTTATATACCCTGGAGAGAAACAAGTACTTTCAGATTATGATTTACTTCATTTTAAAATATTCCTTGAAAGTAGGATGGATAAAACACATTCTCAAATTACCCCTTTCTGTCCAGGGACTCCAGAGGGAGGAGCGGATGTCAAGCTTAAGAGGCAGACATCTGCAGTGTAGGTACTTAGTATAATATTTGTCGATGAATTTTAGATTAATACCATTTCAAGTGTTTTGAGCCAAGGACCATCAGAAAGGCCAGGATGGTAAAACCTTAGATGTGATATTCAGTTCCAGGTGAGAGGTGGAATTTGGTACCAGGTGGAGTCATGTCAGCTGCTCTGTGCTATCCTGCCTGGACTCCTGCTGCTGTTCTAGGACGGTGCATGTCTGGTTTTGCACCAGCTGCATTTGGATGTCTTGAATACCCTAACATCTCAAATGCCTCTACTTCCAACAGAACTGGGTTGACACATGAGCCAAGACCCTCTATTTCCATTTGAGTTGATGGGGATCTAGGCAATAACATCCGTTGAGTATGGAAAGGTGCTCAGCTCCCTCTGAAGTTTACACCTACATTCAATCAACTGCACAGCTCTCTCGACTCCACTTCCTGTAGTGACTACATCTCCACTGACTGCAGAGGCACCCAGTCAACATTTAGATGTGAAGACATCTAAATTAATGGGTCTTAATCTGGAACTGAATCCTATCCCAGGAGCATAATACTTTCAGAGACCTTACAATAGGCATTATGCCTGGGAAATCCAACTGTTCTAACAGATGCTGTAAAAAATAGGGGCAAAACCTCTGCAGACTTCCAGGGAGAAATTCCCCTGGTGCAGAATGTTTGGAACATCTGTGATGTCTGTAATTATTGCCTAGTTTTCCTTCTCAGATGTGCCCATGCCCAGATAGACCAGTTGTTTGCAAAATGATAAACAGATGAATAAAAGGCTGAGAAGATACTTGCTGTTAATTATTTACATTTAGGGAGGGGTGTAATTAGTTTTACAATTGCTAAGGCATTGATAGTAAGCAATTGCTATCTCCAGTCCATCCATAAACAAGCTTGTATGTTAGTTAGTAATTAGAAGAGATCACACATGCCACAAATTACTGTAGCTGTAAAATGACACAGGGTTTTCCTTTGCTTTTTTGCTTTTTTTTTTTGTTTTTTTTTTCAGTGCTTTGTGATTTCTTGCTCATCCATTCCAGTCGGCACTATAGAGTTCAGAACTTCCTTTATTGGAAATAGGAGGTTCACATTGATCGTAACATTTGAAAGAGACCATTGGGGATGACAGCTAAGGAAATTATAGAGGTTCTTAAATTAGAATGCGTCCCGTTCCCAATAGAAAGAAAAAGTCAACACAGCGCCAATTCTAGCAAGGTGACATTCTTCCAAACATCTTTAGCTGCAGAGGCATAGATTTAAGTGAGAATTTGATGGACTTCTTTCTTAGGTTTCCAGTTTGACATACATTTGTCTTGGAAAGGAAAGTACAGACATTATTCAGGAGAAAGAGTCTGGTCTTCTGGACGAAGCGCTAGCAGTAGGCAGTTTGGTTTCTAGAATTCTCCCAAAGGTAAGGAGGTGCTGACAGAAATGACAAAAAATGTTAAGATGAACTCACAGTGAACAACTGCTGTTCAAAATACAGAGGATGACATTGCTAGTATTGTTAAAATGCAAAGTGAGTCCATAACTCTGCAGAAGATAGAGTCCTCACTTTTAATTATTTCTTTTAACTCTGTAGAGCTCATAAAAAATGTCTTTCTATCCTGGGCAAAGACAGCTTTTTAAGTGGTGCAGAAATAGAGAACCCTTCTGGCAGGTTCCGACTGTACCAAAAGAGGCCATTTCAATCTCTCATCTAGCGATGGTTAGAAGTTGGTGTCAGTAGTGCTTAAGCAGCTTTTGATATTCCTTCTCCATGCCTGTCTGCTTGCTCTTACCCCTGCTGTGCACCATCCATGGTGCCAGCATGAGAATTTGTGAGGCCAGGTAGAGAACCAGAATAGAAAACTGGTTCAACTGAAAAACAACCAGATTGTCAGTGGTCCCAAGGGACAGAAGACAGAAGCTACTTGTGCCACCAAAGAAAGCCGAGAATATGCGTTACCAAAGTATAAATGCATTTCTAAGTACCACTCTCATTCCCAGTAACCAATACTTGTGCTGAAAGAGAACTTGGTTAACAAACCTTGCACCTTCAGTCTCTGCCTGCATACATCCATTTCCCAAAATTATATATTTCTGCTTTTTGTTTCATGGCCTAGTGAGTACTCCAGGATGCCAGATAGAACTGCCTGGTCTGCAGACCAGGTGATTTGTCAGCCCTGCCTGAAGGGATCCTTCTGAAAGCACTGTGGTGCCTGTCACGTCTTGCTAGTACAAGACACTTCTCGTACCTCATTGCTTGCCTCCCACCCCAGCCCCCAGTGCTTCTTATTTTAAGATTATCCTCCACAATCAGTGAGTTCCTATATTCTTTTTAGACTTCCTCACAGAGAAGGTCTTCTGTTGTATCTGAAGTTGTCCTCTTCAGAGGCTCACTCCAGCACCAGCTGGCATGTCTCAATCCACAAGGCACTCACAGGCACAGTGAGGATGTTTTCCGTATTCACACCCATCCCTCCATCTGGGCAGAGCTTCAGCAGAAGATATCCACCAGCTCCCTCTGTAAATGTGTGATGCAGCAACAGGCTGGGTTTCTGGTTGGTGTCTCTCTCTGTACACCTGAGCTCTTTCCGAACCTTTCTCCTCTTTCCTCAGTCTGTAATTTTTATTTGTTTGTTTATCATTAGCTGAATCCTGGAATTTTTTTTTGCTCTTGCTGTCTTCTCTGTGTGAATCGCTGCTGCAATTTTAAGGACCCCTCTCTAGTTAATTACTGGAAAGCTAATGGCACAGTTTTGTCACCCTCTAGAAACATACTAGTATACTTAACATACACACAGACACATACACAAATGCCTCCACCAGTATATACAGACACTATATCATGTCATCTTTGTAATGCCTACACAATAAAGGAGCAAGTGTCCTAGAAATATTCAATTATAAATATGTCATTTTTATAGATCTGAAAGTTTTATAGTTTTAAAACTTTCACCTTTGCTCATGCAGATATATTTTTTTTTAATAAGTTTGGGAAAACTAATCACAAAACCATGAGAAATATATCTATTTGTTAATTTTCCATGGCCTGCTGTCAAAAGACTGGTGTAGGAACAAGTTAATAGCCTATACATTCTGTTCTGGGAGATTACAGTTTTTTCTTAGAAGAGGATTAACACAAAGGCATGATTATCCTTTCAATTGCATTATTACGTATATCATAGCATAATGTAGAGTTCATCAATGGAATTGCGTATTTTTTGTGTTGTGTTTGGTAAGCCTGGAGATTACAAAGGAACTTGCTGAGACAGAGGGCCACAGGTTAAAAGAAAAGAAGCAAATTTGACAAAGCCACACAAATTGGAAGAGTGAGGAATGGATTGCATGTTTCTCAGTTCTTAATTTACTGTATTACCAAGTGCAACATGCTGTTTCCCCTCTGTAAGCATCTTTATGACCGCTACTATGACAGTTCACTAATAAAATAGTCTATTTTATAGATGCATGTATTGGTGCTCCCACCTTTTGCCTTGCATTCGTGGGTCAACTAATTATACAAGGGGCACTAGCTCTTATTTCTCCCTAGTATGAGATGAGAGCAAATTCTTTGGAGCTTGTTTTTTTCAATTTGCAAGAACTTGGTCTCATATTCTGCATCCAGAACCCCAAGTTCACAGAACAATGAACAATCATTTTTATACTGTGTAGGAAAATTATCCTTTTTACACGCTGCTGGCATATTTCTATGAAGAGAAATGTATCCCCAGCTTCGTGTAAGTATAAATGAGGATATTAACTCCCTGCCTCATGAGCCAGTCCTGCACTGAGGTAGCAAAGCATGTCAATGCTCCATAAAATATCAGCATGGGAAAGAATAAACTCTGCCCTGTAATAATAATCAGCATACGACTGAAACTGATGTGAACAAGGAGATGACAGGCTTAGGAAAGAAAATTGGCTGCAGTATACTACTGCTAGGATAGATGACAGGTGTATCAACTTAACAGTTCTGAGTTGGTGGGAGTGAAAAATATGCTGCTTCCCTCAGCTTCCTGAGTGGAAGTGCTCTGGGTTGCAAATGGAAGATCTTTCTTATTTCCCTGGAGCCCCCCTGGGGATGATGCTACTCCCTAATGACGGACTCACGGTTCCCAGCGACGTGGTGGTTTTCCAGTGGATTCGTACGGGGCAGATGATGGTCACAGCAACCCTGCGCTCCTGATGAATCATTCCTTGTTTAAAGATGCTTGACTAGAGAGCAAAAATACTTGACAGCAACCTCCAGGCTGGAACTGAGCAGGTGAAAGAGATTGCAGAAGGGACATCTCTTTTCTCTATGATGAAAAGGTTTATTCCCCCCAGTTTTTTTCCTTCATTATTCTGGAAAGTGAAGAGAAGGGGGCAAAAAGTAATAACAAGAAACAATATCTCCATCTACTTAAAGAAATTCACTATATTAAAAAATCTATCACAGTTACTACTGTGTTGGTGGCTGTGCCGTTCAAAGGACCCTTCATGTCTTTTACCACCCTCAGCTTCATGCTCAGCACTTCCAGCATCTCCAATATTTTATCTGTTATTGAGTTTGTTGTTTTCACCTACAATTTCCTTCATTTCCTCCTTGGCTCCGCTCATTGCTCACTGTCTGCCAAGGCAAAAGTGGAAGACACACAGATACCTTCCTTTCACCGTTTTCTTTACTCTTACTGTTCCTCGTGATTCCTGTCTCCTGTGTGAATAAGTTAATACCTTCTTTGGATGGATTTCTTGTTGTGTTTTCCTTTGTGCATCAAATCTCATTACACTTTTGTTTTCATTGCTACTGTCCCACGTTGGGACTCTTGGAAATATGTCCTTACCCCTACTATCAAAGATGATCTTTTCAGAGATACGTCAACACAATCAGCTCCCGGTTTCACCAGGAGAAAGGATATTTCCTTCGAGAACCTTAGCACGGGAAATAACCACGATCAATCCGTAGCCCTTTCACAGAGCTGGTTATCTGAAAATACTTTACAAAATTGGAATTATGATTCCCATTGACCAACAGAGAGAACAAGACACAGAATGTAAAGGTGAATGCTGGACTAAGCCAGATCATCACAGGATGAAAGTTCACTGTTATCCCAGTGCTCAAATGATCAAAATATCTACATTGAAAAACAATGCAGAATTCAGTCCTTATCACCTTTCTATATCAAAAGGCTAAGAGAAAATTCCTCACTGATTTTTAGTCCTTTTGCAAGCGACTAGAAATGCTTGTAGCAGGTAGATGTCCAGTGCTTCATGGGAGGTGTATTTTGGCCCAGACGCCATCCCTCTGGAATTACTGGGATACAAAGCACTTGATTTCAGAAATCAGTGAGGCCCCACAGGTGGAGAAAGCACAGTCGGAATGCATGAGAAGCAAATCCTCCCACATTCAGCCATCTAAATTAAGTATGTGTAATCACAAACACTGAAAAGTGTTAGGTTATTCAAAATAGCCCAAACATAGAATGTCACCGTTCCCAAGTAAGGATCTTCAGATAGATCCTTAGAGATCTTATAGAGGTATGTGGCCTCCTATAGAGACCAAAATAAAGGAGGTCCACCCCAGCAGAAAATCCTAGGTCAGCATTTCTCTCCGATCTTGTTTCTCCTGCGGTCTATAGCCCCATTCTGCTGCCCACATCAGATCTCCCTTTGCGAGCACAGATTAATCTCATAAATAAAAAACT
This sequence comes from Dromas ardeola, assembly GCA_013398915.1. Lineage (NCBI taxonomy): Eukaryota > Metazoa > Chordata > Aves > Charadriiformes > Dromadidae > Dromas > Dromas ardeola. The sequence goes on along the minus strand of VYZM01022208.1, from coordinate 462,106 downwards.
CATAGCAGATATTCCCCACAAGACAGAAGCCTACCATATACTACTTAGTGGAAGAGATAAAGAATTATTTTTAATTTGTAGAACTCAACTAGGGAAAAGCAGATACATCTCAGTTAGCAGAAACCAGTGCCTGCGTATTAAAAATACATTAAGATCAATAAATGGATAACTGAAACATCTATTAAAATATTTCCACCTAATATAAAAGACATGCATAGCTGTATAATTGAAATATATTTTCTGTCCATACTACTATGAGATAAAGAATTTCAATGAAAATATAAAGCACAGAATGGTATTGCTCACTGTTAATTATCCAGCAAATAGGATTATTATTTTCTTTTTAAGTGATTTTTGTATGAGTGTGCACTAATATATGACTTCAGATTTACAGCTGGAGGATGAAAATCTCTATCAATCTGCCACCTGGAAAATAGATGGAAAAAGGGAGGGTAGGTTCCTCTTACTACCGGTGATCTTCACTCTTGTTTGGAAGGGACCTGCTTTTTAGGACTACCAGCAAAATTTTATCTCCATGACTCTTCTCATCCTTAGTCTCCTTATCCTTATCTTCCCATCCTTACCTCCATGATCCTTCCCATACTTTAGTCTCTGAGGCGTTAATGTTGTGAGCATTTTCTTACTGTCCAGAAACTGGAGCACAGTATCATTTTAAGCATATCATGAAGCAGATTTATGTTCAGTGCTGGCATAATCAGGAAAATAGAAACATAAGGTTTCCTGAGCTAAAAATAGAATTGTACATGATTGAGCAGACAGTCTTTTGTACAATATATAGTTCATAGAGACTGAGTGTAAAGGAAAATATTTAGTAAACTAACATTTTAGGGTATTTTAAATATGAATCTAAATGCAGTGCATGCTTTGAAAATGTCTCACATCTTTGGAACTGGGCTTATACAGAGGTGTATTTCTTATGTACAAGCTTTAGACTCCAGCTCTGCTTCTAAGCTTTGTGGTAGGAACCTGCCTCTAAGCATGCTCAAAGTCCAGACTGAATCACAGAATAACTTCCAAGAAGTCAGACTTAATACCAAAAAGACATAGCTTTCTATATTTTTGCAAGCACCACTTATCTTCAGAGATGGATTTCTATTTCTGAGGAGACTGGTGGGATACCCTGTGAAAAAGGACAAAGAGAAGGGTGCAGAGCTTTGGGGAACTCTGACATGATCAATGCCTTAATTTTCTTTTCTTTGCAGTCAAGGAGGGTTGCAAAATACAGTGTGGCTTACCAGAAGCTGTCAGCTTTTCACTGTATCACTCCAGAAAAGATAAATATTAAGGCTTAGAAGGCTACATTTAGATCTACCCCCGAAACATAACCAGAAGTGCCAGGACATGAGGGACAAGACTCAGGATAGATGTGTATTACACAGAACACTTAACAACAAGAGCCCTGAGATGGGAGATCAAAGGGAATCCTTCCTGGTTCTGCTCTAACTGTCCTGGGTGCCCTGGGGAAGATCTGCAAAGACGGTCCCTGGCGTTATGGACAAAAGCCACCTTAGAAACCATGGTGCTGCCACACAGCCATTATATGCTGCCTGCTGAGAGGGGAAATCATATTTTTTTGTTTGACTTGGGTGGCCAAAGTGAAAGAAAAAAAAGCGAGAAAAAAAAGAAATCAATTTGGCTTTGGGAAGATTTTGATGAGTCAGAGATGTGCTTGCTGCAGAGACACTGAGAGGGAGTCGAGAATACCCTGTCCTTGAAAAGTAATTGGCTAAAGCTCAGACTTTTAAAATATTTTGGCATTGCTGCACTCTACATTGCAACATCCTGCTCCCTGAAGAGCTTCACCCTCACTGAGATGATGTAAATCACATACATTTTAAATGCACAGGGCAGAAGCTCCTGAGTTACCATAGAGGAAACCCAGAATGTCCCCACAGAAAAGAACTCCCAGGAAGGGACCCTGAAATCAGCCGTGTTCCTAAGCTGACTGTTGCAGGCTTTTTGGTATCTAAATCCTCACTTTTGTACAGAAAAGGGATGGAAAAATATTCAAGACCACACCTAAGTGTCACCACTGTCTGACAGGTATTGAGTTACAGTGATTCTCAGCTAGAGGCAAATCCAACCCTAATGCTGGAGTCTAGTGTAGAAGGTGACCTACCCACCTGCCATGCTGAAGTGACTTAAACATGCTCTGAAAGGGAGAAAAAAAAATCATTCAACACACAGAGAATATAAGCCTTTCCTTTTTTTCCCCCTCGAGGTATTTCTCAGTGCTACTTGGGTTTTCTTGTTCATAAAGACCATGTTTTTTGGCTTGGGATAGAAGGCGAGCTGGCATTAGCCCATGATGCAGTCGGCTATGGTGAGCGCTCTGCTTATGCTCAGAACATGGTGTTAATGCAGCAAGCCCTCCACTTTCAATTAAACCTCATCAACAGCAAGTTACTACTGTAGCCTCAGTCAATTAGCTGCAGAAGTAAAAGCACTGTAACTTCCCCTGCAGCACAAGCCAGCAGAGCTCAGCAAGCTCAGGAGACCAGGGTTAAAGAATACCAGTATCTGTGACTTACAGCAAATATTGCTCAGCACTTCCTTAACTTTAATTCAGGAAATCTCAGTCATGGTTAAACTCCCACGTCCCTACTCACAGGTATCCCATTGCTTTTGGAAGGAGCCACCAACACTAGAATCCCTAAAATTCAGACAACAACTGTCACAGCCTCAACATGGATTATAACACCACTGATTTTTCTTTTTTTCAGGGAAAAATACCCTTTTAGTCTAATATATAACTTTGTTCTTTTTTTTCTCCTCCAAGAGACAAAACAAGCAGACAGAAACCTAAAGGTCTGGCAATTTATGTTGTGGGGATCATAAAAACTAAACATGTTTTCAGGCTTTTTGGTCATAAAGTGGGTTTGGGAAAAGACATATGTTTGCTGCTCTTCAATTTTTTTAGGGAAATTAATTTTCCTCTCACTGCAAAAAAACCTGCCTTTAACATGCAGGTTTTGGGGAGTTTTTATTAATTTTGAAATCTCAGCTTTCTGGTACACCAGAATTTTTACCACTTTATAAGCTGCAACTGCATTATTGCTGCCATTTACTTCCATGTCCAGGGTCACCATTCTGTGCTTTGATAAATAGGAACATGCAGGACTCCTATTAGTGAATTTGGATTTATGAGCAGGTTTGAGTGACAGACGCTTGCATGTCATGAATACGAGAGCAGTGAGTTTCTAAATATGGCAGACAGCATTAGACTCATGGATTTATACTGTATATGAAATACACAGCCACTAGAGACCTCCTGAAGTAGAGGAATATGTAATGCAAAGTTAGAAACAGAAGTATGTTTCACAGTAACATACAACCTGAAAGAATCTCAGCCACACCAGTTCTTTGATACTGCAGATAGTCACTTGATGAAAATATCAGGATATGTCTTAAAACTATTTAGGCATTTCCCTCTTCTAGATCCTGCAAGAAAACTGCGGAAAGTTGGTTGTAGAAAATTTATATCCATTTCTTTTTGCAATAATATTTGCTTTTAACTGAAATAGCCTGTCTTCCTCCATAACGTTTACCTATTGAGATATAGCCAGAGAGCAACGCGCTTCAGACATTGTTCTACCAGGCTAAACCAGACATGTTCTTTTGATGTTGCCCTAAAAGACAGGCTGTCCTCAAAAAGGAAGAGATGGCAGCACATGGAAAAAGATGCTAATAGGAACAGGTTAGGACAGGGTGAGAGGGGAAGATTTACCAGGAGGATAACGAGAGGGAGTGATTTCAAACAAACCCCCAGGTGACACAGGGCAGAAAAACACTCCCAATGTCCTCATGTCTCTTCCATGTTTCCGCTAGGGAGGTATTTGATTAGCTCCTCCTTTCAGTTCTTGATTTAATCTCTAAAGTAGTGGTGAGAACAGTGGTCACTGCTAGAGCCCAGAAAGGCGGGCTTCCCTTCTTCTAACAGGACAAACATCTGGAACTGACAGCTTTGAGGAATAAAGCGAGTTTTGAAGACTGTATTTCATTTCCAGCTGTGGCTCAGTTAAATGCTCAGCAATATAAAAAAAACAGGTTAAGAAAAGATGCCTGAGCTTATTAACCTGGTTGCTGTCTCAATGTTGAGATATTTCTGCCTTTATATTTACCACCTTCCTTTAAAACAATCTAACAAGGCCTCCCTCACCCCCACTTCTCCTCTTGGGAGACCATTCCAGAAATTAATGGAAGTCACAGCTAGAGGGTTTTACTTCATATTGTGGCTCTATTTCTCTTGGCTCAATTTCATCCCCTGAAGTCAGTACGGAGAAAAAGATTCATGGGTTTTTTAAGGGCAGAAAGGACCCCAGGGATTATCTAGTATGACACACATAACACAAGGCACAGGTCTTCATGCTACTCATTTTGATTCCAAATCCATGAACCAGAGTGCTTTTTCTTTATTTTTCTTTTCTTTTCAGGAAAGATAAATCCAATGTTGAATTTAAAGTCTCCAATGATAGGAAATCTACTGCAGCCCTGAGCAAGCTGTTCCAGTGGTTAGTTTACTCACTATTCAAATTTGCACTTCATTTTTAGCTGGAATTTGTCACGTTTGAACTAGCAGACATTGTTTCACCTTTGTTTGTTACACTGCAGAGCCTTATCAAATTTATTCCTTCTGCCCTTTCCCTTCCCGCTGCAGATATATTTAGATTGCAATCAGGTCACCCTCTAAGGCTTCTTTGATAACTAAATAGAGTTGCTTGGGTCTTTCACAACAAGGCACGTTTCCCAAGCCTGTAAGCATTCATGTGGCTCTTCTCTGAATCCCTTCCAATTCATCAATATCCATCTGAAGTGTAGACATCAGAACCAAATAATGTTCCAGCAGCAATCTCACCACTGCCAAATGCAGAGTTAATTTAACCTCACTACTCCTACTGAGTTCCCTCACATTTAAACATTCAAAGATTACACTAGCTTTTTGAACCATGCTCAGTGAGCATGAAGACCATGACCCCCATGACTTCTTTTCTGCCACTGCCTTCAGAAGTCTTCCATGCAATGTGGATACCCTATATTTTTATTTTTCAGACACATAAACTAAGATTTGTCTCAGCTGAAACACACACTGTTTGCCTGATATCTTCAAACTGCCAGATCACTCGGCAATCGGTTCCCTTCCACGGTCCCCCAAGTCTGTGTTATTTATAGACTTAATCCATAATTACGAATGTAATTTTTATTTCCAAGTTGTTGATATATTTGTTGAATAGTGTAGGTCTGAGCAGATTCTTGTGGGAAACACAGACATTTGACAAAAATTCTTTTTGTAATTAGATTTTGAATCCATTGTTTAACAAGGTTTCGATGCATTCAATGTGTGCCCCATTGATTTTGTATCACTCTAGCTTACAAATCAATATATCATGTGAGTATCATTCCAAATGCCTGAGAAGTCTATTATATCAACAATATTACACTTATAAATCAGACATGAACTTTCATTTTGAAAAAATAGTATCAATTCAGTTAAACAAGACTCTTTTTCATAAAAACATGTTGATTGGCATTTGTTATTTCCCCCTCATTAACTCTTTTATTACTAGGGTCATGTCTCAGACATGCCTTTATTTTGCCCAGAACTGATGGTGGGGTGACAAACTTCTAATTACCTAAATCATCCTGTTTTCTTTTTTCAAATATTGGTATTGTGGTGATTTTATTCAAGTTCTCTGGGATACGCTCTGCCTTCCTACAATCAATCAATATTAATGGTCACTGACCACCGTTTTTCTTTTTCTTAGCTGCAAGCTGTCTGTATCTGCTGATTTTAAAAGTTCTGTTTGACACTATCCTTGATGTTGAAATGATTCCTTCATTGTGATTATCATCTGATGTTAATATTCATTGACTCTGAGGCCTGGAACAGAAAACCTTATTAAACTTTATTCCAGTATTACTGAGAAGTCCCAGTAATGTAACAATGCTATTGTTGTATTTCTCACTGTTTTGACATATTTTAAAAAAATATAAAAGTGTCAGTGTTATCTTTACATCTGCTGACTACAAATTTCTACATGTGCCTTTTTGCTTCCATTTGTCACTCATATATACATATATATACACACACAAACACACATTCAGATTTGGCTATTTTCCTTTTCATTCTGAGTTAGGGGCTTTTTTAAGCAATGTAGTGTTTTCCTCAAAGTACGTGATTGTGCCTTTTTGGCATTTAATAAAATGTTCGTAAACAAGTCACAATTATTTTTTACATTTTTCCATTTAAATATTTTCTCCCTGCAAATTTAGCTCATAATTGTTTCTGTCTGAGAATCTGACCTTTCTAAAGCATGAGACATAAATGTAAATGATTTTGAATTCATTCTGTTTGCATTGAAGACATGACCACGCAGACCTCACTCATGGTTTCCATATCAGTTTCTCTTTGACTGTCAATATAAGGCATAATACAGAATTCCCTAGTGTTGAATGCAATATAATTGTTGTGCGCTACAGAAGATATTTTGATACTATCAATGGGAAACTTTGAAAACGCTGGCTTCCCCACAATTCCCATCTCTATGCCTTATAGAGGGATCTTTAAGGAAGTGTTTACATTGTTCTCTTGTTCTTTGGTGTTTGGCAGTTGATAGCAGCAAAAAATGTCCATCTTATTCTTTGAGTTTTTAATACAATCTGTGAATGTGGATCATTCTCAAAGCTGTCAATGGCACAGATGATGATATTTTTGAGAAAGTCAACTTTGTCAATTTAAGCCTTTCTAAAATGGTTATAAATAGTGATTGTCATGATTTCAGCATGTAAACACTCTTTCTGGACTTGAGTAGTACCCATCAAAACAAGTTTGGGTTCATAAATGAAAAATTGCATTTGTTTGTTACCAAAGTTCCCAGTACTAGAGTACGGATAATTACACAGTCCAGCCTTTTTAACTCTCTTCATGCTTCATTTATTTTTTCTTAATATCTTAATTTTGTGCCAAAATAATGCATCTTTGATCTTTTCTCTTCTTCCTCTGTTGTTTCTTAAATATGTTCTTGATCAGCCCGGCCAGCATGACGACTTTAAGAAGATTGTTTCCCCATTTACTGGGACAGAAGGAGATTATACGAAATTGATTGCTGCTACCAAAAAAGCACAGTGCAAGTTTTACAGAACTCCCTACCCAGCCAGCAATCCCTTTCCAGAATCTTCTCCCTTCTGTTTTACATCTTTTGAAAACTAGGAAGAAAATTCATCATTCTTTCTTCTCTGCCACTACTGCAATGTCTATGAATCACCTGAAACTCACCGTACTAGGCAAATGAACCCCTAAAAGGCCAATGCCCAGTGCTTGTCCATTGACTTTGAAGCCTAAGCTGTTCTGCTTCACTCATGAGCTCTGTGAACTTCATACTCCGTCATGTGGAAGTCTTTCATATCTCTTCTAGGGTAAATTCCTAAAAACTATTGTCTCCCTTTCTTAGACTAAGATATTTTTGCAATTGAGCTTGCTGGTTGGGCTGATCAAGCCTTCTCTGGAGGGTTCCCAGCAATTCTCCACTCTATTCTACCCACTGGAAAACAGCAATATTTTTGAGAAAGAAGTGGGAAGAAGCAATAAGGGGACCATGAAGATACAACACACAAGGAGAGACATGTGAGGAAAATCCCAAGCCACTCAGACTTGAGCAATAATGGGACTGCCACAGAAGGCAGTCCAGAATCAATAGCAAATTCCCATTTTAATTCCTAGCACTATCTGTCCTGAAATGTGTCTTTTGATGTTTGTTTCAGTAATCTCTGTGGATTTGGCCAATTCTTAGGTTGTTAACTTCAAATTGATATTTAATCAATTTTAAAATCCATTTCTACCCATGTTAACTTACCCATCAATGGTTCAGTTTTGAATGACTCTTGCAAAGAGAATGGGAGAGAAAGAAATAAGAAATACTCATGCTACATTGTTCCAATCCCTTCTGCTTCTTATTATTGTCTTAAAAGAAAAACCTCCATTTCTACTCCTTTTCCCTTGAGATTTTTTGCCTTTGAGGATCTGAGATTTTTCAAAAGGCTAAAAAATATCAAGGGGTACCAAGTAGCAGCGAATGGCACAAAGATTTTTTTTCTTAACCATATTAACAATAAGAAAGTATACGTGTGTGGGGCTCTGTATGTCTATGTAAGCATGTAAAAGGATGCCATATGCCTTATTATGGTATATTCTTTATTCTCTATTATACTATATACTAGAGAAAAATATATTTACATGTATGCAAACAGAAACGTGTGTGCTGAAATCTGTGACGGCACCATCTTATATAGCATGAAAGAAAATTTGAACTAACAACCTCAAGAGCTAGAAGCACAACACTCAATAGCAAAAGCCAGACACCGAACCCGGTATTATTACAACTGGTAATACCAGAGTGGGTCTTACACACACTGTCAGTGGGTTACATATATGTGTGAAACAGAACGTACATCTGTATGAGTTCAGATTTGCTCATAACAAAGTCTTGGTGATTATTTGGGAAATACAAAATTCTGTCCTAGATATTGGCAATAAAAAGATTGATTTTCTAAATATCAGTAGACAAAGAGTCAGGCTGATGTCCTAATAAGGGGGACAACTACAGTGAATGGATACTTTTTTTACTGCATAAAGAATGAGGAGGGGTGGGTAGATAAGGAGTAGTACTTACCCTCAATAAAAATTTGGAATTATAAAATGTTTTTTATTCCCTGAAGTTGGAGAGTATACAGATTTTTTGCTGAAGTCTTAGTTGAAACAAACCCCACTTGACACCTCTGCTGCACTCTGTTGAATGAAATGCAGTTGTAATTCTGAAGAAGCAGCTTGGCCAGAGAGAGTGAAACGTGAAAGAGGACCAAATTGCCTACATTATCCAAGTCAATCAGTTTCCCCAGGCTATGCCTGCACTTGTGCTTCACACTTATGAAGTTTGCTCTTACAGTTGTGGCAACCAGACAGCCATCTAGTGCCAGGTACAGTTTTGGAAACTTGGGTCTCTTGACTTACGGGAGTCCTGAAACTCCCAAACTTGTTCATAGCAGGGAGAGGCTGACTCCGCCTAATTCATATCCATTCTTTCTGCAAGTTGTATAACTCCTAGGTTATGAACTTTAACAAGTTCTCTTCTTTCAGTTTTAGTTTCCTTATTGCTTTTGCTCTGAGGGTACATTTTTACTAATGCATCAGCCTCTCCTTAGGATGGTAAGCGGAAGTATAGAGGTACATGTGGATAATTATGATGATGCAGAAGATGTATCTTTGAATTGTAAAAGTACAAAACTGCTTGATCGTTATCGCATCTTGGACTTAGATTTTTCACATTTTCTCTCAAGTCCTTGCTCCCCCAGTATATGTCAGTGAAGTCATTTGTGGCATGAGGACTCCAGTTGAGTCTCAACAGCAAGATTAAAATCCCGATCAGAGTTCCAGCTAAGCTGCAGAGCATGAAAACCTCTAGTGTAGAACTAGAGGTTTTGTTTCACCATACTATGAAGTCACAAACCAAAAGAGGCATTCAGATTCTGGATTCAATGTTTTGTGCAGTTTCTGCACCAGGAGGTCTATTGCCTCGGTGCTGTTCAATCAGAAATCTTCTGAGCTTCACAATCTAAATGGACAAGGTCAGCAAAAAGGTTATTACCGTTGTTATTCTACAGAATTAAGGCATAATGATTTTAAAGAAGTTACTGAGCACTCTACAAGGTATCTATGTCACTGACTTGCTGCCCTGAATTGCAAAAGTGTTTATAAAAGCCTCTGTAATGGCCATCCTGAGAACAAACTTATTGTTTACCATAAAAATGTCCATTGAGGTACATGATTAAAGATTCAATCGACCCATAACTGCAATAATCTTTCAGGTGGCCCAGACCCCCTGCTCAGGTGGTCCTTCATTGTTCATACTCATTCCATCTCCTGTGTTGTTTTTAGCCCACTACTGGCTCTCACTTACATTTTATTAAAACAAGTCAACACCTCATTTACTACAGCTATCATTCTGCGGGGGGTCAAGGTTTTAAATGAGAATTCGGACTTTCAAATTATAGCTAGTGACACAGGAAATGCGGAGAAGGTATCACTGTCTATATAGCTGTTGAAGAGATGGCCCCTGAAGTTGATCATCTCTTTGTAATCCCTAACAATAGACATCCCACTCTATTGTGTCACACGAAGCCCAGAAGTGTAAGGCATGAAGCAGAAAAGGCTGGGAGGTCAGAGGAAGGCAGGCATTTCCACTGAATGATGAGAGGAGACTGTAACAGCAGGACAAGACTCCAGAATAATAACAAAAAAAAAGAGTAAGCTAAAAGACAGGCAGGCAAGCTCAAGAATTATTTACTGTCTAGGAAGAGAGAGGATTTTTTTTAGGCAGCAGAGCAGAACAGGCTGACTAAATTATAACCTTAGCCCCCCAGCAGCAATCAAGGAACTAAAGAGGAAAAAAGGAACTCAGAGGGGAAGGAAGGAATGCGGAAGAAATAGAAATTCATAAAGAGCCCCTATTAACATGGGAAAGAAAGCAAGGAACTTGAGGAGTGAAATCAGAAGACAGAAACAAGTTAGAGGAAAATGAGAAGTAGATCAAAAAATGACAAGCCCTGGATACATTCAAATAAAGACTATTTTTGTAAAAATTCTCAGAAATATTTACAATGTGCACAATATGAGGCTGTGCTGGTCATATGAAATGGAGTCACAAAAAGGAAATTACTACTGAAAGCTTTTATTTTTACACATGGCACTTATTCAAAAGAAGCGTCTTCACCCCAATCAGCTCTTTGGGGATTCAGCAAGAGATTTTCATACCCAGTCTAGGATTTGACTAGACAAATATGTTCCAGTAAATAAAACAGGAAAAAAATGGAATTGAAAATGGAGAAAACATGCAGTGGAAATAAAAACCCCGGTCACCTGCAAAAAACTGTGCAAAATTCCTTTCTCAGCTGACTAGCTAAAAAGAAGTGTGGAATTTAATATTAGCTTAAACTCAACCTTTACTAAATGGCACTGTATGTACACACTATGAGTGAACCCTTAAGAAAAACTTCTGAGGAAAATGTCCACACTAAGTTCCTACTCACCCCCACATTATAAATGGTTTAGCAATAGTAAACACAACTCATAATAAGTAGCAATTGTCTCAAATGTTTCTGAAAGGGATGTGGTGATCTTACTGAAATACATATGCTTACTGACAGCTAAATCATCAATTGTAATAGTCTCTTTGGCCTTAAAATACCTGAGAGGTATCTTAATACTTAGTTACATGCATGATATGAACTGAATGCAATGTAAGAGAATGGAGACTGTGTCTAGCAGATATTTGTTTCTATGGGCATCAGTTGGTTTTATGGTATATCAGTTGGTTTTATTTATGGAGACCTCACTCTTTTATGGTTAGTGGATTCAGAAAAAAGTAGAGTCCTGATAACGAACTGTCTGGCTGTGGCAAACCCATAGCTTTGTAACACTATTGCTACCATGGAGGAGAAATTTCAAATACTACAAAGCACGTGCTCTGCAACCAGCTCTGTACTCTCTTACCACTCTTTTTTTTTTTTTTTTTTTTTTTTTTTTTAGAAAGCAACCACAAGTTGCTCTAAAGAAGTCCAACAAAGTAGGGTCCTTCATGACAAGCCGTGAAGTGACTCCTTGCCATTTTCCAAGAAAAATGTTCTTAGAATTTCCCTCACAGTTCTGCTTCTGCACACCCAGACGTGGCACTAGAAAATGTCAAATACTGCAAATAGATCCATATACGCAGGGTATGTGCCCAGGGGCAAATTGACACCTGATGTTTCTGACAAGGTGAGGTCTCTCCTGGGATCTCCACCAGACTTCTGGGACAATTAGTGACCCCTGAAGAATCCATTACATTTTTTACAGAAGACTGCACTGGTGGAAGGGATGAATGGTTCCTCAGGGACTCTTTATGTCATTTTATTTATTTTTCACACCATAAAAAATGGATCCAATGCAGATCCCCTCCAGATGTATGTAAAAAAATGATAAAACATCAATTAACAAGACACAAAATTAACTAAGAACCAGCTTGAATAAATTCTCCTCACACCTACAATATGAAATTCAACCTTCTCAAACTACTGGCTTCCAGCAACAGCCTGAATGAGTAGATAAGGTTTACAGTATGTCAAGAAAGCTTAAAAAATAACTTTGTCAGATCAAAAGAATAAAAAAGAAAATCCCAGGACTAAAGAAACCTACTTGGAAGGATGAGTGTATGCTGTGGAACCATTACAGAAAACACTGGAAAGGATATTGAGCTCCTTCATGGTACCCCATGGGACTTGTAGCTGAAATGCCTCAAATGCCTTTGTAAACGAAGCATCTTGAGGGTGATGCACCTTCTCTAATGCACCATTAGTGCTTCTCTGGAAAGGAAATGATCTATCAGGAGCTCATGAGAGTAGAAGCAGTTACTGGAGGTGGAGCAAGTGGTGGAGACACACCCCGGAGAAGAGAAACACACATTGGACGCTCTGCACTCAAGGCAACGCAGCTTCTTGGTTTAAGTAATTAGGACTTTGAACTTTAAATGTTTTGACCAAAAGATTACATGTCCCCAACTTTGCAGACATTTTCTGATACTAACGCAGCATTTAATTGAAAACTGAGTGTTTTTTCATTAAAAAATATCCTTTTATACAGTTTTTAGAGAAATTTTCCGAACAGCTATGTAGCTGCTATACAGCACTTGCAATACAAATAAAAAGGTCAAGGGCTTGTGCTTCAGCTCCAGATCACAGCAGGGCTGATACCAAAAATACAGGAAATATCTCCACTGCTAGGAAAGTCAATAGTAAAGATGCAGACTTCAAAAGAAATCAATAGTATGACAACACGCCTGCAGAACGGACCTGACCGTTAGAAGTGATACCTCTTTGCCTGCTGACATACACGATATTTTTAATCTAATGATTTCAGCAACAAGGAATCATGTGTCTCAAAATCATGACATGAGTTTAAAAGGAGGAAAGTTAAAGAAAACTATGTTTTGCAGTTTGCTTTTTTGGGCTTTTTTTGTTTTGTTTTGTTTTTGGTTTTGTGTTTGTTTTTTTTTAAAGAACATACCTGTAACTTTTTGCACACAGCTCACTTGTTCACTTTTCATTGTGACTATGAGGGGTCAAAATAAACTTTTTTTTTTTTTTTAAGAAAGTTGATGTTAGTCATAACAATATTTCAGAGATGACTGCTCAGAAAAATATCAAAACCGGTAAGTGAAATAACTTAAGTTTGCAATACTGAATATCTATTACTCCATTCTTTCCTCTTCTACTGCTGTCCACTAGAATACAAATTCAGGACGTTCAATCAAAAAGGCACATATGAAGCAGTAGCGTTCAACCTTGGAAACGCTTTCATTAGACTGTTATTATAGCTTTTAAAGCTATTTAACCTATTATCTATTCTGCTGCAGTTAGCCTTTTTTTCTTGAATGGGAAGTAAATATCTCTCATAAGACCAGAGGTCACCTACAAAATGATCACTGTAGAGCTGATCCATTCGCAGTAAAATATGTTTGTTCTTGAGCATGCTGTGGGACTGGTGGCAAATGCTCTGCATCAGTCACTTGCTAATAGCTGTTGTATGCGCTCCCCTCAAACGAGGGGCAAGGAGTACAGTTCTCTGACACTCTGACGTATTGCTGGGCAAGAACAACAGAACAAGATCAGGTCAGCGTGCATTAACTTTCTGTCATCTCCTGTAGCTAAATTCACTGTCTAGTACCTATACCCAAATCCTGCCCTCCAGAAAATATTTGAAAGGACGCAGACCATTTCTGGTTCCTGGAACTGCCACCTACGGCAAATGAAGGGATAGAGAAATGCTGACACCAAGGAGAGGGATCTGCAAAGAAGTCATGAGAGTCAGTTAGGACAAAACTCAGTAACAAATCCTGCAGAGATCATAGGATGCCCTGTATGACCTTAACTGTGGATTCACTACAGTGAAGGATGACATCTGGTAGAGACAAGGGACATGGTGTTGTGGTTATGGACTGCCCTCTCTTCCATCCCCTCAGCTGGCCGAGCAGCCTGGGACCACAAAGGCTGGGGTGGCTCCACTGTGAGCTGACCAAGAGACTTCAGTTTCATCTTTCTAAAACTCAAATCCCTCCTCTCTGGGTGTTTAAGGCGCATAAAAAGCCTGGCATACAAAGCTAACATAAATGACCTACAGGTATACCACATCCTGCCTGGTCTTAAAACTTCCAGTGACTGACTAAACTATACTTAGATAATATATTTCAAAACCATAGCGATCCTTGCTATTAGATTGTTTTTTCTAAAGCCTGGCCTGGATATCTCTCTCTCTAATACAAGCCCCCAAACTCCTTGTAACATGGATCTCCCTCTCTCTGTGGGATGTAAGCCCACAACTCCTCATCCTCTCCACAGCAGACACACCAATCAAACCCCCTTCTCTCTGCAAGGTGCTCTCACATGTCTCTCAAGGCTTGTGTCTTCCCCATGCTAACATTTCTATGCTGCTTCTGAAGCCACCAACCCAAAAAAAACCCCACGTAGTGTCAGGGCGTAGCAGTCCAGGCTACCCTTACAGAGACCTGTGGGGTCAGTTGGTTGAGCTGGGCAGAGACCCAAAGGCTTACTTTAATGTATGGGATATATTTTCTGGTGACTGATTGCTTCCTCAATAAATTAGCCAAACGCATCTCCACTGAAACCAATGACTTATTGAGGAGCCCTTAAAACAGTAAATCCATTCCTCTGTCATTTTTCTGGACAGTAACGGTACTGCTGTAGTCACAGAAAAATATAGAGCTGCCCTTTGCATTGATGACATCCTTTTTTAAAGCAGAAGTTACAGTTGCTAAAGCAGCACTTTTGTGCACAGAGTAAAAAAATCATTATTCTCGGCGTCCTCTCAGTCATTATTACCAATGAGGACATCAAACCAGTCTTGAGGGATGTAAGCATTCAAGAGTTCAGCATACTGTGGTGGTCATACATGAATAATGCTGCATTTCCTGAGGGCTTTTCAGTCTAAACCTTTGGGTTCCCAAAAGAATGCTAGGGGTCAGTAATTTATGTATAGGTTCCCAAACTCTTTCATTTTTACGTTGTCAGGAACATTAGAAACTAAAAATATCCATGGAAATCCCACAGTCTAACAGAAAAAAAAGCACCATCATAGGCAGCAAAGAAATGTGAGAGGTAACCACCGGAGACAGCTGAAAAATCATCTTGTTACCGCATCAAACAGATGAAAAACTGCAATAAACAGTCATGGGGAGCATGCTTTCCCACCTATAACCTTCAAGTTATAGGTTTAAACAACTTAATTCAGTACTGTTAGAGAAGAATAACAGAAAATGTATCCCAAAGGTCCTCTCTTTAATAATTTTCCTTCCTCTTATCTCCCATGGTCTTCACTGTTTCTTCTAATAGTTCCCTACCTCTGTGTCTGCCTTGGTTCAGGTTGCGTAAAGACTTTTCAAATCCTAATAAAAGGGTGTAGTTTGTCAGAAGTGCAGTGTACACACATGAAAATACATATGATTGCATTAAATGATGATACAGTACCCCCATGTTCCCTTCAAGGGCCAATTTGTGGACCCTAACCAAGAGCAGCATCCTTTTGTGCCAGGCACTGAACAGATATATCAGAAAATACAGACCCCATAGCAAAGCTTTCAAAATCCGTAGAGACACACACAGTCTGACACATCTACATTCAGGAGATAACTATTTTACCTTGAAAAAGGCACCAAAGTGTCTTTATATTTACCAAAAAATAAAAAAATAAAAATCAAAGGGAAATACAATTTAAGAGTAGAACAATTTTCTATTATTCTTATGGCTAGAAAATAAGCTGAATGACTTTGAGTGCAGTTGAGTTCTCATGAGAGAACGCCAGTTCTTGATTGACAGAGAAAATTATATCCTTTAATTCCCCTTTCCCTCAGAGAGGGAATATGCAAGAGAGCAAGCAATGGAAAGTGAGAGCAGGTACAGAGCACACTGTGACACCTGAAGTGTCCAGTCAATCAAGGACCAGAGCCCCTCCAGCATGACCTGAAGGGACTCCATCTAGCATCTGTGTTTCTACACACATTCAGCCCAAGTCTGCCCACCGAGATGGCTAATTACTACTCTGATACTAAACCTGTAGGTACCTAATGAAACAGACGCTCAACTGAGGTCACCAGTTCTTGACACTGCTGAACAAAACAGGCAGAAATCGCTTGCATCCCTCTATCCCTACTGATTTGCGCTGGATTCAAATCAGGACCTACAGGAAAGGTGAAAGGCACCTGAAGCCATTAAGAATCTGCATTTCTGAGAGCCTTAATTAATTAACCTAGAAGGTCTGGTGATTGCTCCTCTGTACGTGCCAGTGAGGTCAAATGAGGCAGGATTTATAAGTGCTCCCCCTACGCCTTTGTGCTAAAGTGGACATGATTCTCTTTCTACCTGGTGACCAAGGAAAATGCTCTCAGCTGGTACCAAAGCGACATCCGGTTATCTTCAAATTAAAAGTTGCTATGTGAAGGGCCTGCTTGAAGGTCAATACAGGTGGAGTTTACTGTAATAACTGGTTAGATCATGGAACTAAATGGGATCCAAGCTGATCCTTAGGGAGGCAGGAAAGTCACAGGCCATGAAGGTCATAGAAGAAATGGTCTTAGTGATTTGAGAGACATGGACCTTTCCTCGAGGCAACAGCCCTTCAGCTGATATTACCAGGCATGATTCTGCCTGGAAACAAGAATAAAACCATGTACCTTAGTTCATATTGTTAACAGATTTTTAAGTGCCTGAGAATGGATATCAAGATAGTTGTTGTTATAGGTGGGAAAACTGGGGCACAAAGAAACCGAATTAGAGCTAGAAATTGAAACCAGGTTTTCTGAATTCAAGAATAATCTGCAGATTTTCTCCTATGTCTCGAAGATCCCAGATGAACAAAACAAATGCACTAGCACAAGTACTACGGCCATTGAAGAAAAATTCAAATGAGGAAATTGTTCTACTGCTTCCATCTCTTGCCTTTGGAATTTCACCTGGGTACACCACCCTTCTTCACTTCCCTTTTGAAACAGTTGCCTTCTGTTTTCTGGCAATTCCTTACTTATTCTTGTGTTTTAACAGTGAGTTAACTCATGAACCTAGGCTGAACATAATGCTAAGTGGGTCAGCCCCTTTCTCTACTAATAATTTATAATATATTACCTGGTCACTGCAGCTTGATTCTTATCGAGACCCTGACCCACATTATCTAGAATGAATGTTTCTTATTCTCAAGCGATTGCAGCTCCAACAAAATACCCCTCAATCCACCCAGCAAAACTGATCTTGTCACTGAGGATCTGCGGGGACAGAAGTCACAATACAAATGTCAGGGATTACATAATAATCAATAGTTCTGCGGTGAATTTCCATGAAGCAATAACATCAGATATTTTTAGCAATTACAACTAACTCTCAATTCCTACCACATGCATAGATGAAATACATCTGTTTGCACTATAATGTGAAGTTAATCTCATCATTAATAATTCCTCTCATATTTATCTTAATATTGTTAATTACATGGGACTTGCTGGGTATGAGTACAAGAGCGTACATAATTTGTCTTTTTTCCAAGAATTTCCAATGCAATTTACCATTAATTACTTGCTGCTTAATGCAACGACCTCCCCCAAAGAATAATTCCAGCATTATTATGGCATCTTAGAACAGTTGCTAGGGCTTCTTATTCTGCATAATATGTCATTACCAAGAAGGGTAAAAAAAAAACCCTACAGCCATTCTTACATTCTAGATGGTATGCTAATAGACAGCAAAATTTGGATAATTTAACAAGATAAAGGCTGTCCTTGAACTTTATTTATTAATGATAGATTCTATCTTAATTTTAATGATTTATGAGCATGCTTATATAGCATATTCTCTAGTGTGGGCCTTATCCAGTACCTATTTGAGGCTTTGGATAGATTTTCTTTGGCTTTAATGTCCTTTTAATAGGCATTTTATGACCTGAGTGTTAAAAAGGAACATGTTCTGGCCAGAAGCTGCTTGGTATTGCAGAGAGCGTTTAGCAAATTTCTGGAGGGAGTAGTCCATCTCTAATGCTGGGGAACAGCAGGTTGTATAATGTAAATAGTGCTAAACTTTGAGGTCTTTATAGCTTATACAAGACTGAGGTCTTTGTAGATTACAGATGCAGCCATTGCATCATAAAACCGTGGTGCATGTGATTATAACTTGAATCTGTTTAAAATGAATAGAAGGGTTATCAAAAGTAGGTTTATGACAAAAATTTCCAAGGATGAGTTTTGTGAAATCACAGCTGTGTCTAAATAAAAAAGTAAACTTGGTCACACATTGAGAGTGTAGTCCCCTGATGCTCCAAGCAGGGGAACTGATGGAAGATAATTCTGGCTCCTTTCGAATACCCATGCACGAACTTCCTGCCCACAGAGACCAGCATGTCACGCACAACACATACGGAGGGACAACACACGTTCAGGGCTCACTCCAATTTGGACAGAAGTCATTGAAATCAAAAGCATTCTTGGGTCCAAAAATACAGATAAACAAGATATGTTGGGAGCTCAGGACCTTGCCCTTGGAAAACTCACAGAATGTCTTTAACTCAAAGGTGTTTAACTGTCTTGAATCTGCAAGGCAAAAAAGCTTTCCAGACACCCAGGGGTTTTATACCCTGCCAGAAGATACTCACTGAACAGACACTTACACAGGGAAAAATCTCTTTGTTTCTCTCTTAGTCTGGCTCCAGCTTCGATCGCAGACAAATATCCTAGACAAAGGAAGAAAGGAGCTTTCTAACATCACCAAAATCAGCCCAGAGAAACTGCAGCCCTGCCAAAAATCCAACCAGAATTTAACTAGCATGCAGGATCACAACACCATCACATACAACAGAGCAAGATCGTTTGCCCATTAGCTCTGTTCTTAGCTCTCTGACCTCTTTTTGCACTGATTCCTCTTTCCCCCACGGAGCAATTGCTAGGAATAATTGTAAGCAGCAGTTGAGGCAAACACAAGAGAGTAGCAACAGAGCTAAGAGTGCTGCTGGGATTCCTTAAACATTCATCAGACATAGATATGGCTCCCTGGCTCCTCCAACTGCAAATGATCTAATAAACTGACAACCACAATAGATGTCAGCCTGACCTGTGGTACTTCATATCTCAACCGTTCTTTTTTTTTTTTTCTTTCTTTCTGTTTTTAAACTTGCATCATAAACCTAACCATAGCTCCCTTCAGTCCAAGTGGCGTTTTGTAGGATTCTAAAATTCAGCCTTGAATTAGCAGATTGTAAATAAACTCAAAAGGCACCAGAATTTCACTTAACCTCAGCATGCTATTCATCCACCCATGTTACAACTGACTAAAACTCAGTATTTCAAACATGTGGGTTACTCCCAAAGGTGACCAAAACGTTGAAACTCTGAGGTTTTCCAGAAAGCAGAAGTTGCAAACTTTGAGGTAATACCACAATGCCTTTGTAAAAGTGCTTGCAATGGATTGGATTAGACTGTGCTATCTGAATTGTATGTTATTATTCTGTGAAGCTGAAGTGCTGCTCCTGAGCCTCTCAGAAATGAAGCACAGAAAAGTTCCGTGCAATCAAGACTTGTCTGTGAAACAGCAACTTAATCAGATCCCTGTTTCCTCACACAAAACAAAACACTTCAGTGGTACCCAGTTAATCCTACAGGAGCAGTTTTTTCCAGAAATGGAGATGGTCCTAGTGAGAAAGAGGTAGAGAGGCATATGTAGTTCTGCAAAACCTAGAGTGAGAAGAGCCGGTGATACCATTTTTTTCTGCTTTGGTATTGCCTACTCCAGAATTTCAATTAGTTTACTCAACAACTTCTATATAAAAAAAAAAAAACAAAACAAAACAACCAAACAAAAAAAACCAACCAAAACCCACCAAACCACTAAAAAATCGTTCCTGAAG
Organism: Dromas ardeola; assembly: GCA_013398915.1. Lineage (NCBI taxonomy): Eukaryota > Metazoa > Chordata > Aves > Charadriiformes > Dromadidae > Dromas > Dromas ardeola. The sequence goes on along the minus strand of VYZM01022208.1, from coordinate 442,107 downwards.
CCATGTNAAAACAAAACAACCAACCAAACATACAACCCCCCCAAAAAAAGTTAAAAGAAAAAATAACTGAGGGTCTAAAAACAAATGTATTGTGGAACAAATATCATAGAAGCATTAGAAATGCAAGAGTGTCAGATCCTAGGAGAGGAAGAAACTGAAATGGAACAAGAAGGACTGGACAAACATTTGCATGTTTACAGACTTCTGTTGTGTATAAGAAACATGAAACACCTTACTTAAAACTAGTCATAATACAGGGGAACTGAATTTGACCCATAGGAAATTTGTTCCCTCAAAAATGGGACAGGGAGATCTCCGAATTGTAGCGATACCAAAAAAGGAAAAATAATAATAATCTCCATTTTGTTAAAATTACATCGATATTTGTAAATTCTCCAGATGCAGACATCCTGGAACAAAGCCACCATTGTTTAGGAACTTTTCTGTTGTGTTTAATGTCATGATTCACAGGAACTTTGAAGAGATATTGGTGAGATGCTGAAATTTTCCTACTTATGAAGCTCAAAAATTTGAGCTAAAGGGGAATTTCCAACAGTGTTCCCACTCTGAAAAGTTTCTGACATTCAGTTGATCTTATGATGTGAAGTTGATTGCTTCTGACTCCATCCATTAAAGGTCACTGGTTTGTATTCCCTCTCTCACTCGCTCTGTCTCACACATGCATGCACACACACTAATATTTTCTCTTATTGCCTGCATATTTTCTGTGGTATAGAGCAAAGCCAGACACCAGCTCAGTATATATCAGAGGATATGACACCATTCCTGAGAAGGATTATACTGAAATGTTGTTATCACTCAACACTTGTAGCATCTCTGGGTATTTGGTGTTCACTTATCATATTTTTCCTTGGGTCCTGCCAAGTCAGTCGCTATACATTTTGCATCTTCCAAATATATAAGTCATCCACACTCGGTCAAGTGCTTTGCAGAGTTTCTTTTCCTATGGTAATGTCTTTCATGTGAGCTACCCCATTTTTTAGAAGCCATCCTCTCATCCCAAACTGCCACCATGAATGAACATTGAATAAGTGCCACTTAAAAAGTACAGCATGAATTCTGTAATTATTTATAATGGCCCAATTAGATTTATGATAAGAATGGAAGACTCCTATGTTGATTCCACAAAGTGGGAAGGTATGACTATTAGAAAAACACGGGTTTCAATTAGTCAGGCTCATATTACACTTCATTCTGAATCAGAGATCCACCTTTTCTCATAAACAGTAATGTTCATGCTGGATATTATTTATCTCTGAATACATACAATTAATGCTTACATTTGTGCCTTTTGAGATGCATCAAAGTAGGCAGATGTGCAAAGCACACACTTCTTGCTAATCCAAAGGTACCCCAACTGAGGTGGAGTCCTAATCTTTTATGGAGTATATTACCTCGGAGGATGAAATAGAGATTGCCTTTTTCAGCTGCAGGTGGATAATTTTTCACAAAGCCATGCAGTCAGGAAAATGATTGAAAAGGGATAATTACAAGCCATGGACAGATGATGGGGTTTGTTCTCCATCAATACTAGATGCCAAATGTCCTCGTAATGAAGATCACTAGGCACATCACTACTTAATGGTGCTTAGACAGAAAAAGAGCTTTTTTAGTTTAACACAGAAATAACGTATTGTGGGTTTTAGAGGTAAAATCTACAGTGGATGATTATGAGTAGTGTACAAAATATGTATTAATTAGGCTCCCAGTATCTATTCTTCAATGAGCTCACAGAGAGCATATGCGGAATAGTCAGCCTTCCCCAAAGTCTTTCCCAACAAGGAGCTTGAAAAATGGCTCTCTCATGGACAGCTCTTCCTATAATTTTTTTTTTTTTTAATTTTGTTTACAACATCAGTGACCAGGATGGAGCACAATACACAGACAGATAAGCTTGCTTTGCAAGGAACACAACAAAGAACAAGAATATAATGTATGATTGTTTGTCTTCTGATAACATTTTGTTGTTGCAAGGACTTTTCTTTATTCCCTTAGCCATGCAGAAACTTCTTTTAGTTCTTTTTGAAATGCACCCCAATAAAATATGCTTCATGCTTTGTGCTTTCTCTGTAGGCTTTCATATTCTGTTGAGATTTCCCGAGGCTGACAAAAAGCCTGAATGAGCTGAAGCGAACTCTGATGTGATTGGTAACAACCAGGTCACACAAATTTGGGTATGTCTTGCTATTTTTTGCTGGTTTTACTCAGAGCATCTATTTAAGGGACGTTCTGATTTAGTGTTTGTAGTATATCTCTGTCCACAGGTCAGGTAACAGCTTGCTGTTTACTGACTAACACCACCAGTGATGGGGACAGGGAATTGTGCTTTCATCGGGATCTGTAGGTTTTGTATGTGGGGGACAGGATTTAATCCCAACAGCACTGAGAGAGGAGTTAGTCAGTTGCACAAATGCCGATGTGCTGAGCACGCACAATTATGTATGTCACGCTGCCAATTATGTATGTCAGATGTGTTCTTCTGACGGTTGGAAGGCAGGTTGGATGTCCTAGGACATCTATAATGACACAATGTACTTGTTTGGGCAGCTGAGTCCCATCTAAGGTTACTATAATGCTAATTGGCAACAGGAGAGAGGGAAGTCTAGGGAAGGAGGTAACCTCCCCGGCTTTCCTTTCCAGCTGCATAAACTCCAAACTTTGAACAGACAGAATTTACATCCCATCCCTTCTAATCAGAGAAGATCTTAAGTTGCAAAAATCAGATTTAACTCAAATCCAAAGGCTAGGAGAGGTCTTTTAATAAAATAAATTCCATGGTCTCTGGTCTCAGAGCCTCTCTAGACTTCAACAATTCCTTGGTACTATTTACATCCAAATATTTGTTTGGCACCTTACAGTGGTTTGAGGCACACCTCGGAGTTAGTTCTGGAAATCTGACTCTGTGTATATTTCTATAAATGTGTCCTTTGGGTCATATAAATTTAATGCTTTCAAATCTTTTCTCATTGGATATCTCTCTGATTAATGGCACCAATTTCAGAAAGCCATTTCCTATAAGACCAATGCTTTTCTGATCTTCCTAAATGCTGAAGGAACACATCACAGGACAAAAAGGAGGAGGATGCTAATGGTCCATTTACAGACTCCTCCCCAGAAAATAAGCCCCTGTCTTGCAAGACCTTCCCTTTTTGCCTGCATAAATTTTTAAAATACAGTCTGTCTTTTGTGGTCTGATGGCATACAATTCTTTCAGGGTGAGAAGAATTGAGTATCTTCTGCTGAAAACTTAAAAAGGCACAAGAAAATGCTCCTTGCATCAGAGCTACTTGCTCCTAGCGTGTGTTTCAAACTCCATACATCAGTGCTGTTGTTCTGTCACAGACTTCATTCAAGAAGCATTCACATTGCCAGTAGTGCATGACAGTGTCTTATCTTCCTTCTGGTGGAAAGCAGGTGAGGCCAAGCAAACTTCAAAAGCTCTGTTTCTTGCTTTGTGATAAATGTGATCTATGATACCTGTAGCTACATCTTCCTGCTAACTGAATATACATCATGCCACTTTGGATAATTCTCACAGATTCAGATGGAAAAATCTAATTTGCAATTCAAACTGAAAGAGCGGTTTTGGGACTAGAAATGTTGGAATTATTTCTGTTTACCTGAAGACACTTGGGCTTGTCAAGAACTGTTGCTCATAAAAGAGCAAGCAAGCGCACTGGCCTAGCACAAGAAAAGTTAAATCCTGCTTTTCTATGGATGAAATAGAAGAATCCGTCTTCAGTATCTGCCCTTACAGCAGTTGCTACAAAACATTTTTGCATTGTTAAGGTTACTGGTCCTGCCATGTGCCTCAAGAGCACTGTGATTAACCAAGCATGCAAATTCTCTCATCCCAGCCTGCCTGCTCTTAGCAGCTGCCAGTCCAGGTCATCCATCCCAGGGCAGAACGCTTGGCTGTGTTATCTTAACATGCATCCAAATTTCAAGGGAGAAACCACAATGATGAAGAGCCCAGTAAACAGGCTGGAGCTAAAGACAGAATCTGTGCTCTGAGAAGAGGCAGAGAGCACTTACTGTCAGAGCACGTATACCCTTCAAGTTCATTGTGTCTTTTCCCTTATTCCTCAGTTGAGCAACGTAGCCATGTTACCTCATTTTATTGCTAGAAGCTAAAGCCACTTGCCAAAGGTCACCCGGGAATTCCCCTCATGCCTTCATGTCTGCCTGCATTGTCTTTCCTTCAGTCTTTAGGTCACATCGCTATTTACCATTAATTCAGTTTTCTCTGTGATGTACAGAACTTTTCCCTAGGAAAAAGTTTCAGCTGCTTTCTAACTTGATATTTCCACCAACTCTCAACTTGTCAATGCTCCAACAACAGTATTTGTTGTTCAGTGTCGCCAGTTTTGAGAAGTTTCATCATTTAGTCTAAATTTCCCTTTTTACTCTCTCTAGAGACTTCTCATTAAATGAGCTCCCCTGGAAACAGCTCACATTACTGATTAATATGAACAGGGTCTTTCTTTTACTAGCACTTTGTTATTTCATGGATTTTGTCATTAGTTAGGACTGTGTTTGGAAGTTTTCAAAGCTGTGTTCCTTTTGATGCAGCAAGGGCAGACAAGGCCAATGGCTGAAGTATAAGCCCGTGAAAGTTGAGTACCTGATTAACAGAGGGTAGCTATATTCAGAGAGAAAGTCATTGGCCAACTCAGAGACAGAACTCTCCATCCCTCAAAAGAGTCGTTACAAATGAAGAGGAAAATATTACCTGAAAACCAGATTGGAGCAATATGGAAGGAGTTAGTCTCCTTTTCAAATATGTTTTTCCAACTAATACTCTTGCGTGGCTTAAAATTATCCTGACAGAAAAAACAATTGAGGCAGCTTTTAAACTAATGATACAATCCCATGGATAATTTCCCCTAAATAGCTCAGAGATGTGACTGAATGAATCATATATCATTGCGGGAAGCAATTTTCCTCAATGAGTTCTACCTGCTGGATATCACAATGCATTACAGATTGAGTAAAAGCCTTGGTCTGAAATCAGATTCAAACTGGCTTTGGAGCAAAACTTAAACCCTGAGGGCGAGCGAGCTATGAATGTATTTAACACTTCCCTGTGATTCGCAGGTTCCACATGTCCCTCCCACATCAGGCAACTCACTTTGTGAGGCATTCCTACGAGCAACATGATTTTCAGCCTGTCTTCACAGGTATTACTGACCTTAATATGGCTTTACCGCTCCCTGATGTGTTGCCCAACATCTCACAGATGTCTTAACAGCATTAGTTTTTTAGCTGCTCAGGTTGCCACAACCTCAGGCTGCTACACTTTACCAGTGAAAATTTGCCCCTGCTTACTGACCAAATCCCAACTTTAGGGCAAATAAAACAGAGAACATGTGACTCGTTTGGAGGCAAATGTGCAAATGGCTTAGGCACTGAAGCTAAAGTAAAATGTTTAATGTAACTTAATTGTACCTACAGCAAGGATCTGATTCAAAGCTCTTTGAATCCAGAAGGCTCCTGCTGATTTCAGTGAAATCTGGAGTGGGTTCTGCAATGGCAATTAGTGCAGCACAACTGCTGGCAAATCCAGACTAAGAGTTACTGGAAGTCACAAACTAGAGTTTGGCTGGTTTACATCTAGCATAACATCTGAACTTTTAGATAATCCTGCACTGAGTTACCTGAAGATCAAACTCCCATTATAAAGCTGATGATCTTTACACGCTCCTGAGAGGACGCAAAAATGGAAAATGAGGTTTTGACTACTAAAAGACAGGAAAATATAAGCTTTTGATTGTTGTCCATAAACTTATAGGCCAAATATTCCTTAAAATATGCTAGATATCTTGGGGAAAGTTTCTTCACTGATGGCTCTAAAGTCCACCTCAAAATCATAGGAGAATTTTTTCATTACAACATCCTTCTGGAAGAAGAAATGTATGCTTATTTCCACTCTATGAGGACAAAATATACTTAATTGTACATGTCCATGTTCTTTCTATTCTTTGAAAAATTCCCACTGGGTTTGGTAGTAAACTGTCATTTTGTTTTCCTGAAACTTAAATGTTTGTAAAGAACTTGACTCTTTCCAGATTACAAAATGTTCCTAAAGATGATGTCATTAAAATATAACTAGGTTTTTCTGTCCAGTTTTCAATGCATTTCATATCTGTAAAAGCTTCTAGATTGCCCTCACTGCAGTCTAATAGCTAACAAAATAGTAATAAGAATTATTTCAGTGCCTGGGTCCAAAGCACAGCCTTGCCAATAAATTTGGGCTTGCTCTTTAGAGGGCACATAGGCAGAATCTCTCACCCATTCAATCCTTTACCATTCTCAGGTGGAAACATATTTATTTGTCATCTATTAGAATGAAATTCACTGTCTCACTTTCCAATTAATACACACTTTCTTATGCATAGCTGTTGCAATCTTTTTCTCAGCCAGCTCAAGTGAGATGGCAACCTCCTGGATGATGATTTCATATACCGCAGAACACCACATACCTCTTTATATATATTAGATATTTTGCCTTCCGTTGCAGCAATCTGGCCAAGCCAAGTAGCGGAGGCCTGACTAAACCCTGCTATAGCTGTCAAATCCCAGAACCTTTCCATGGCTTTTGTGCTTCTTTTGCCCTGGCCGCATACTCTGGCTAAATGGACAGGTCAGTTGGGCCCAGATCAGGAGAGTCACCTCTGTGATGGACATCCTGCCATGCAACATCACCTTCACCAGCATTTACCGCCATTCTGCCATCCACAGACAAGTCTCTTGCATCTTTGCTGCCCAGGGGAAGTGCTGCATGTTGTTTGGATGGAAAACCCTCCAAACTGTAGGTATAGGGTTGCAATCATTGATGGATTGTGGTAACCAGATCCATTTCAAATGGGGTAGTAAACTGTCTTCAAGTAGTAAAGCCTTTTGTATCATAATCCACAACTGAAGGTGAAAAGGATGTTCATAAACCAACAGCACCAAGTCCAGAGGCGCATCCGTTCTCCTTGAAGCAGCTCTGCTGCAGCACGGCATGCAGTGAAACAAAGAGCCAAAGCATTAAGCAAGAAGCTTGTTTAAAAAACAAACAGGCAGGACACTGTTTGCCTTTCTATAGACTGAAACATGAGAAAAAGCCCAGGAGAGCAAGGACAAAAGATAAATACACTGACTCATTTTCTGACAGAAAGACAGATCACAGGGCTGAGACAGCTGAGCCCAAGGTTCTGCAAATGCACCTTTCACACCACACGTTTTAACAGCTATGATAAAAAAGCACCACAAGCAAGCTTGCATCTTTGCTGTCCTGCAAGTTTCATTCCTGGCCATTCTGTTTGAGTCACAAATAAGCAGTAATTTATGTTTCGAGGACTAGCCCCATCGAATAGAACCATAAAAACAATTCCCAGCTGTTTGTTTGTGTATATTTTTTTTCTAAGGTTAGCATTTATTTTAGATGACACCTTTTTCCCTCCCTTGCCTGAGACGGGATATTTTCTCCACGCCTTTTATCAAACTGACAGGTGATATTGCTTTAAATTGGGCACCGGGTTGTCAACAGAGGCTTTCTCATTTCAGACCCGAAGCGCCAGTCGGGTGGATGAGAACTCATTTCGCCTTTTATTTACTAAATGCAGATTGGGGGTTCAGGAGCAGGGAGAGCAGGAGAAGAGGAAAGAGATGCCCTGGGTGATAATGGGAATGAACGAGAGAAGACAGCAATAGAACAACACAGCATGAAGCAGGCGGGAATTTATTGTGGGGTGATTAGATGACATCCATCTCCTTGTCTATAAACCGTTCCCACAAGCATAGCTTTCAAATCCGCTTTGTCCCCTATCGTGGCTCCTTCCCCATCAACAGGAGAAAAGGTGACAGGGCGTTGAAAGGACGTCCCTGGTGCCCTGCAGAAGTAGCTAAGGGATTTGCAGATGAGAGGGCAAATAAGATTTCAGATTGGAACCCTGGATTCCCCAATTTCTCTGGCATACAGTCCCCAGCCTGGGGGCCAGGAAGAAGCAGGTTGACGAAGGAGGGAGATTGTTTGGTTGCTGTGATGGCCTACCTGGTTGGTCCTCAGTATCTACAGGATCCTAAGAGCACGTTACACAGAAAAGATAATAAAAAGCATTTCTTAAGCCTACACTAAAAGAGAGAAAGTTTCTGGGCAGTGTGAATACACTCATGTATTTGTTAAGCTGGAAATATATAGCACTTCACTTGCAAAATAGCCTCTCAAAGAACATTGCGTTTGTGTCAGTAATGTATCAACAGTTATCAACCCTGAATTTTTAACATACATTTTTAAGGGACTTTCTTTTAAGCATGTTCATCATGATCGTTTTTAAGATGCTGGCAACTTTAAGTTAAACCATGAAGCTACATAAGCTTTGATATCCCCGTGCACATTTCAACCAATTACTAGCTAGACTCACTTTTATAACATTTAAACTTCATACTGAAATTACATATGTGAGCAGACTACAGATGCTGAACAGGCAGGGAATTCTGCTGCCTCCGCACATGATCTCCTGCTGCTAGAGTACCAATTAGCCAGAAGGAGGTAGGACGTTTCACTGTCATAAAAATGGGAGCAGGATTCAAGCACAGCAACTGTTGCTGAAAATTAANNNGGCGAGGAAAAGAGACCTGCCTTGTTTTGTCTTATAGAAGTGATGAAGTAGCATCTGTGACAACACGCTGCTGGAAACTAGAGACAGACGATCCAAATTCATGCCAAAATCTTCTTAGTGCTCTCTCCCTCCCCACTTCCCCTCTGCTATCTCTAACTGAATAAAAATCACCTGGATCTGAAGACAGGCTGGACTGTGTATGATTTAGATGGGCTAAGTTTGTTTTTTCTTTGCCTCGTGATCTCAATATTTCCCTGCACCCTCTTGACATTATTTATGGTGACCGGTACCTATCTCAAGAAGGACTTTATGATTCATGTTTTAAGAAAAGCAGCCAGGAGTCGTCCATGTGAGAAAGTTTCAGAATAGCTTCCGTGATTCCTCACGACTGCGGTAGGATGCCGTGGTTTCCCATGCAGAGCTGCAGCTCACAGGTGCCTTCTGCAGCCCTCCAGTGAAACGTTTAACACTCCTTCCCTTTCACCACCCCTACCCAAAGTCGCCTCAGTACAGAGTGGAGCCACAGAGCATCCCATCAACCAGCCAACGTACCTCATTCTTTTCTTCACAAGTTCCCCTAAATGCTTTTAAACCAAAAAGTCAGGTTTTACTATAACAAATAGCTTTGTAAAGAAGAGGCAACTCATAGTGACTTGAAGAGAAAGGAGAGTTAGGAAGTTTTACAGCCTGGAGGGTTTCACAGGCTGGAGGAGGGCAGGTCAAAGCCAATTGCTGGTGTGGCTGCTGTCAGCTCAGTGGCTCTCAGGGGTACAATAAGCTCATAGCAGTCCTATCTGCTCCCTGGGAGGTTTATTCTGTAACCACAGACATTTGTCTGTGTGTCCGTGCCTGCTTCTCCCAGCCACTGAACAAGGCTCCTGGCTCTAGAGCTGCTTGAGGGGTTCTCTTCTTCCTGCCTTGCCATGAAGTCTGTGACCATCTTTCAACTGCTCCTGAGGGATGGAGGAATGTTTTGTTCCCTGGAGGTGCCTCCACCTGACCCAGTCACTCTGTTATTTTGAAGAAGTGTCACAATATATAAACAGAGAAGAAATAAATAAAACAGGTACTACCTACTACACAAACCAAAAGGACTCAGTCAGTGACATTAAAAAGGGCCAGCCAGGTGGAAGAAGCAGCACTGGGGCTAGACCTTTAGTACATATCATGTCTGCTGTCACATTCCCACATCACCCCTGTGCTCTCAATCAGAGCTGTTTTACCTGGGTACAATTCCCCCAGCTTTAGGGTACTCCTGCTGGGAATCTCCACCTGGAAGAGACCTGGCATCAGTGCCTGTGGCATGACACATATAAGCACATAAAGGCTCAACATTGACATCCTTGCTGTGCCTTTCCAGATGGCAGAGAGGTATTTAACTTAGCAGTTACAGTTTTTGCTGTCATCATCTGTTGCTGGCCTTTCTGTACACTGCTTTCTGATAGGTGCCACTAGAATGGGGAAGCACATGAATATGTGAAGGAGCTTGTTGCCTGTTTTCTTAGTTGGAAAGAATATACCTGTCATGAACATTAAAAGACGCTCAGTCCCCATCTCAAGTGAAAGACAAAGTTTGTCAAGGTTTTGCTTCAAGACAAGTAAACAATTTCACCCAAAAGTTCGTGATTATGTTTATCTTTTAATCTGCAGGTGAGCCAGATAGCCATTAGAAGTTAACAGCAATTAATTGCAAAGATAGGTGAAACAGTTTCATAAAATTGCCTGAATTTAGAAAGGATCATGGGAACAAGGAAGGCTCGGTGACTCTGAAAGGTCTGTGATGCTGTAAGATCTTGTGCAGCATCAACATCTAGAAAGATTTAGGCACATGTAGCATGAGGAATGTCAAAAGAATCCAGGTAGATGAGATGTCTTGTGTTACAGTAGTGATTATGAATAATTGAAATATCATGACAGGCAGTGAGAGAAAGTCACATTACAAAAACACAAAATAAACCAAAAAATCAACACAGAAAACTAAAAAGCAAACCTGGATGCCACAGAAACCCAGCAATGCAAAGGATACAAATGGAATGAGCAACACAATGTCATCAAATATTTAAAATGGCAAAGCAAAAATAGTTCACCTAATTCAAAACCCAGAATTATCCTGTTATGCAGAAGAGAGGCACAGAGTGATATACACGTGCAAGAGGACTGCAGGGCACTCAGCACAATCCAGACTGACTCCTAGAGAGAGCTCTCATCCATCTTCTGGTCAGACACCTTTCTTTTTCCAGGTCTGGAAGAGGTGTGCTCAGAAATGCGAAGGGTTGGGGTAAGGACAAGAAAAGCAAAAGTGATTTCTATCCAGCGTTGAAGACATCCCGTACATTGAACTTGGCCTACGTCTGCCACCCCAAACTTCTATTTAAATGCTCCTACGATCGCGTAGCAGCACTGTTTGAACTGGTGGTTAACCCACTAACTTCTCTTAGCCAAGGACTCTTGAATTTTAACAGAAAACTCTTAGGAGAAACTGATGCTTCCCCATGGCAAGAAAGAAGCAAAAGCACGAACACAGGTTAGTATATGTAATCTACCAAGGAACTAGATAGGAGACATGCAAGAGAGGACACCTCTTCCTGACTGGCTCATGCCCTGGGGAGGGGATACTAACCTCTGTGTCTATGACAGTGGGGGACTCTTTGTAAGAAGCTTTAAGAGAAAAGATATGCTCCTATAATAGCTGAGCCAAAAAAAGGCCACTTGGCTACTCAGACTGAGATGACAGCAGCAAAGCAGTCTGGCCCTTCCTTCATTTTTCTTTGCTGAGCTCTTATCTCCCACATTCAGTCTGTACCACACTGAATACCATCGCCTCCCACCACAATGACCCAGAGGCTGAGCTCTGCAAGCAAGGAACAGTCTGTCCTGGCCATTAGTAAAACCTATTCAGATGAAGCCTGAATTTTTCCTGGATGGCAAAGAACTGGCCATGCTTATCAAAAATTGTCCCAGACCTAAAACAACTCATTGTTATCAAATTCATCAACACCCACTTCCTTCCTCCTCTTGACGTCTTTAGGGCCCTCTTACAAAATGCCAAGGAAAAATAGTCCTTCAGTTAAAAACGTTTCCTATTCAGAATGTGGAGGATTTGGTAACAATAAGTTTTAACAAAGTGTTTCCAACAGTGATTTACATATGCATTCCTGTAACAAACCAGATAATTTTCCATTCAGTGAACAGCTGCCCTACACATGCTTTTACAGGGATTGAACTTTTAAACTGATGTATTTCTACAGGAGCACAGAAAAGCAGAGTCAGGAAGACATCGTTTAATGAGCACAAACTGATTACTGATGCTAGTCTTCGGGAGAAATACAATAGGATATACCTAAATTGGTGCTATTTCTTCAATGACGATGGAGCAATACTGCTTGACACCAACTGAGGATCTGATCCTGTTAGCCTTCATTGACTCGGACATACATTTCCACAAGCACTTACCTAACTGGAGAAACGAAATGCAGCTAAGACTGGAGGATGAGGATGCAACTCTTGAGGAAAGGGAGGGCAAAGGGAAACTACAGGCTTAATTTCTGCTCATCTCTGAAATGGCAATACAGCAGCATTGTTGCTGGGTATTCTTCAAACACATAGAGGGCAAATATGAGCTGACCCTCATTGCTGACCTGCATCATAAACTTGTACAAATTCTGTGGTCTTTGGCATCTCCTAAACAAAGGTACAGTGTACCCCTGGCAGTCACCAAACAGAAGGGCAGCTCTTAGCCTTACCCTCTCACCCTTCTAACATCCCTCTGTGACACCTTTGCCATCCTGCAGTATCTCAGTCACTAAGGAAGTAATTCTAATAGTTAACCCCATGCAACCCAAGCAGAAAGCATCAAGATTTCCGGAAGACAAGAGTATGTAGTAACCTGGGTTATGTTTTCATTAGGTGGTTTGGGTAGAGGTTTGGAAAGCCCCTAAGTTATATACAACAGTTGCCTCCAACTTTGATGAACTTTTAGGACCAGAAAGGCATAAGATAAACACAGATCACCTTTGGACCCAGGCCACATCAGCTGTCACCTGTGCAACCCATTCTATAACCTGTCCAGTTACAAAAAACGAAAGTGGACTCGTAAATCCTAAATTTTTGTCCAAACACATCCACAGGGTATCTCCGCCAGTAGGAAGCACCCACAATACAAGGACAAAGCTGCCATTGTGCAAAGACTTTCTAAGTCAGGAACAAATATCTAATTTTGTAACTAATCAGCAGAAAAAATTTGCATTAAATAAGTTAAGAGCTGAATAAAGTAAGAAAAGTGCTTTAAAAAAACCTTCCTTTCTAGCCTCCAGAGAATTAGGGAGACAGAAGAGACCAGGCACACAAGAGGTGCAAGAGAGAAAAAAAAATAATAAAGACAGGTTTGCTCAGAATCACACAGAAGTGGCAGGACTAGGAAGAGAACAGAGGTCTCCCAGCGTTTAGGAGAGTACTAGGCCATATAGTCTCCTTAATATTTAACAGTCATGGCTCAAAGGGGTTAAAAATACCAAGGCTTCTATTTCCAAGGACACTCACAGACTTTTAATGTTTCCTTAGTTGGGGACTATACATACTAAAGGGAAATATTGCAGCATACCCACACAGAACATCTCAGCCACATTAGAGCATC